>JAPDSC010107684.1:38518-68154 GCA_026290005.1 Latrodectus geometricus
TTTTTTTTTTGAATATTTTATTAAAAGACTAATTACTTGCTAAGTTTTGAAATATATTGTCTATTCAATTTCCTGACAAAAATATCAGTGGTTAAGAATATATGAAAACTCTGAATGAGAATTTTGAGCATTAATTATTAACATTAAGGCATCTGGGTGTTTGGAAAATTTGCTTGAATTGATCTATTCTTAATCATCTCTATTCTGTCTCAAACTACTAGCAGATTGATGCCATTTCACAAATTGAAAAGTGTGTACAATTTTCTAAATGTATAGAATAGCTTTATTTACTAGAGTTTATTATCAATGTTTTAACGTAATTAAATGAAATCATCTAAACAGCAAATCAAGGTAATAAAAGTTTATTTTATTTAATTTGAACAGTATAATTGCCAAAAGAAATAACTTTACTTAATGTATGCCCTATATATTTTTTGTTTTAAATATACTTAAACATTAAAAACACTATACTTCATAAATAATTTATTGTAGGGTTTTATAAATATACATTATCCATTCAATTTTATCTGTTACTTCGCAATAGTACATTACAATTAATTTCCTACGTAACTCCGTGCTAATACTAATTATAATGGTAAAATATAATGATAATACGTTGCTAAAAATGTTTACCAATTATAAAAGTATATTGCAATTTATGCTCATTTGTTTTGCAAAATATTTATTTTCTTCTACAGTTTATCATTATAAAAGTAATCTAATTTACATATGCTAAAATTATTATATTTTTAATTTTACGTAATTTTCTAACCCAAATTTTAAAGTTTTGTTCTAGTAAGAGAGAACATACAGTTATAGACCTGAGCAATGTAGGTTGTTCTTTGGATATGAAAAAAATTTCGAAATTTCATAAAAAAAACGTGAATGAAAATGAACCTAGTCATAATTTAATCAAATTCGAGATTATTAATTTGGTATATCCATATACTGTTTATAGGTTTGTATTCATTTGTTTATTTTAATAAATAATAAAATGAATTGCGTTTTTCTCAGCTTTGATGAATTAAATATTATTATAAAAGAAACTAAAACCTCAGATATTTTTAATAATCAGTCTGTGCGTGAAAAATGAAAGGAAATCCTTTAATTTTATTAAATTAAAAGTTTTTCCTTTTTGAAAAAATATTTCATTAACTTTATCTTATTATAATTGATATCAAATTTATTTAAAAATATAAATTAATTAAAACCAATATTTTTTATTTTTGTGTTTCTAAATTAAAACATGATTATTGCAGTTTTTATAAATCATTAATATTTTTCTCTTTCATTAATTCCTTCATGGCTTTTGCAAATGGCAAAAATTGTATTAATTTTGTGTTCAGAAAGTGTAGAGATTTTTATGTCGAAACTTCAAAGACCATAGTATTGAAAAGGCACATTAAAAATTCAAATACTGTTCAATATATTTTAGTTGATAAGGCCTAAGAGGGTAAGGAGTTGGCTCGTATGTCGACCCTTTGATAATATTTAATAATTACTTAGTTTAAGTTTATTTGTCACATAATTGTCATTTTCTACATATGGAGGCTAATTAAACAGGGATCTATGATTTAAGTGGATTCCTAATCACAACAAACAACCATGCCAAAATTGAGATTCGAACCCATGAACAGTTGAACCGCAGGTAAGGCCGCCAACCACTCAGTTAAAAGCTCAGAGCCAACTTTACATGGTGATTAACTGTATTTTCAGATAATTGGCAAATATATCACGTAATATTCTACAATACAAATCACTATTTTTGCCATTACAAGCTTATGAAAATGAGCATGTCATGGAAATATATTAATGGTAAGAAATTGTTAAATTATGAAACCAAAATTTCTGAGCAATTCTCAATGAAAAATGAAATTTTATTGTGCTACTTATTTTTTTTACTTAACTGGATAAAAATTCAAAGTTTGCATAACTGATTACTTGGTTATTTATATTCCGTTGTAACAATATATGAAACCTGGCATTTAGTTAAAATAACTTAGAATAAGAAACAATTGCGTAAATGTGTGTGTTGCGAAGCAGAATGATAATTTGACAGTGCCACATTATATTAAATATTTGGATAAAAAACAAGTATATTATTTCAAATAAAATCATTTGTTAAAATATCTAAAATCACACAAAATTTTTGCTCCTTTAATAGTGTCAAAAATGATTTGTATTCAATTAAAATTGAAGTAGTGTTTATGCATGAAATATTTTACTGGAAATTAAGTTATCCTAATTACATTCTTTCAAAATAAGTCTGTATACTTTACATTGAAACTATTACAATATTTGTAAATGTATATTTGATTCTTCAAACCTATATATAAAAAATTATATAAATTTAATTCTCAGTCTTCGTTTATTAAGTTTAAGATTTTCGAAAAAGTTGATTTAATATTTTTCCTCCATTTCATTGCAGTAATATCGCATGGATTGGAAAACGTTACTGTATAATTCATTATAAGAGATATAACATAGAAATATCAATTTTTGTAGACAGCATATTTTCAAGAAAAATATTGCAAAAATTGTTGCTTGAAATTTAAATTGGTGTAATTTGTGTTGGCTGTATATATACAGGGTGATTCAGCTCGTCGGTGACAAACTTTGAGGATCGATAGAGCACACCTAGACGAACATTTTTGAATAGGGAATGTAGGGTCCCTGACGTGATGGTAAGGCGCTAGGCGCTTTTGAAAATTTGGGTGCCGAAATTCGAAACGTCATAAAAACTAGGGAAATGGTTAGATTTTCTTGCTTCTTGCGGCGAAATGATTCTGTTCATTTCGACTTTCTTCAGTACCAAATTGATAAGCGTATCTCTTAAAACATTGATGGGGGCGCTGTAGACTTTGGAGAGCTAGACAACAACTTTAAGCTCGTTATTTTGATAATTTAACACATGCTCGCCAAAGTTTATAGTCTAACTTAAATTTTGAACCCAAAAGTAGAACCCTGCAAAAAGCGTAAGACCCGGAATAAATTATCGAAGTACAGGGTGGTTGAAACTCGAAGGTTACTAAGAGATAAACAAACAGATTTCTTGACTTATGGCATGCATTTTCATGATTCTGTTTGCTGGGGCTCTCTGAAACTCAGTTGAACGGTACATAAAGAAAAACCGATAGGGGGCGCTTTGGGCAAAAAACTTAATTCGTTGACATTTCGGACGCTAACTGAGAATGGGGAGCTACGATCAGTTAGTAATAATGAACACACATTTTCTACCTCTGCTCAACAGTTCTGAATAAATTTAGACCAAAAACATCAATGATACTGGAAATTTATTTTAAAAAAATAACACTAAAGAAGATGCTCGAAATTTCGACCTTGGGCCATGATGCAGGCCTCGCACCTCCGTCGCATTGAGGAGTGTGTGTTTCCAACAATGCAAGGAGTATCTCTGATCTCCCCTGCAGCTGCCACAAGTTCTTCAGCACTGCTGACAGATGTATGGTAGACCTGGGCCTTCAGGTAACCCCAAAGGAAGAAATCCAAGCAGGTGAGGTCTGGTGATCGGGTAGGCCAGTTAACTGGACCCCGACGCCCGATCCACCGCTGGCCATATCTTGCGTTTAGATGGAGACGCACGTCGTTCCTGTAATGGGCCGGAGCTCCATCGTGCTGGAACCACATCTGGCGACGCGAACCTTCGGGTACGTGCGCCTCCTCCAGAAGTTGCGGCAGCACTTGATCCAGGAAAATCAGGTTATTTCCATCTGTCAGCCGTTCAGGTAACAAATAAGGGCCAATGAGGCAATCCCCCAGAATGCCGGCCCACACATTTACTGAGAAACGCTCCTGGGCTGCTCGGCTTCTGGTTTCATGTGGATTTTCATCACACCACACATGACTGTTGTGGGCGTTCCACATTCTCTCCCGGCTGAAGGTGGACTCGTCCGTAAACAAAATGCTGTTTACAAAACGGGCATCCCTGGCTCTCATCGCCAAGTATCATCTTGAGAATTCCCCTCGAGGGCCAAAATCCTGCTCTCCGAGCAACTGCACCCGCTGGATGTGGTAGGGGTGCAGATTCCGGGAACGTAAGATGTGCCACGAAGTTGCTTGTGAAATGCCAACATGTCTGGCGATATCTCTCGTGCTAAGACTTGGGTTGTCCTCAACCAGGTTAAGCACAGCCTCTTCGTTGTCGGGGGTGCGCACTGATCGCTCCCGTTCAGGCCTGACTCCGTCGAAAGATCCCGTTTTGGACAACCTCTGGTGTACTCGAGCGAAGAAGGCATGGCAGTGGATTCGCCTGTTGGGGTAACGTTCGGCGTACAACCACTGAGCAGCTCGTCCATTACAACCAGCAGCGCCATACGCCAAATGCATGTCAGCCAATTCATAGTTTGTGTACCGTTGCATCGTATTACCGATCTGCAGACAAGCAACCCGAAGCTTTAGTAGGTACCGCAAGTCCAAAAGACGTGTCTGCGCATGCAACTACGTCATTTTGCGTTGTCATCTACGCATGCAACTTCGTCATTTCGCGTTGTCGTCTACGCATTAGGTATCTTTTTTTTTATATCGATATGGTACGATATCTTTTGCATAAATCAGGAAAAAGCACCTTATGTAAATTTTATTGCGCGCATTGTGCATGATTAAAACCAGCTAGGTTTGTTTAAAAAAAAAAAAAAACTGCAGTTTTAATAGCTTCTTATGATAAGTAAATTACTCTCTTGTTTTGTTCCTAACTGATCGTAGCGCCCCGTTTCCAGTTAGCGTCCGAACTGTCAACGAATTATGTTTTTTGCCCAAAGCGCCCCCTATCGGTGTTTCTTTTTGTACCGTTCAACTGAGTTTCAGAGAGCCCCAGAAAACAGAATCATGAAAATGCATGCCATAAGTCAAGAAATCTGTTTGTTTATCTCTTAGTAGTCTTCGAGTTTCAATCACTCTGTACTTCGATAATTTATTCCGGCTCTTACGCTTTTTGCAGGGTTTTACTTTTGGGTTCAAAATTTAAGTTAGAGTATAAACATTGGCGAGCATGTGTTAAATTATCAAAATAACGAGCTTAAAGTTGTTGTCTAGCTCTCCAAAGTCTACAGAGCTCCCTATCAATGTTTTAAGAGATACGCTTATTAAGTTGGTACTGAAGAATGTCTAAATAAACAGAATCATTTCGCCGCAAAAAGCAAGAAAATCTAACCAGTTCCCTAGATTTTATGACGTTTCGAATTTCGGCATCCAAATTTTCAAAAGCGCCTAGCGCCTTACCATCGCGTCAATGATCCTACATTCAGTATTCAAAAATGTTCGTCTAGGTGTGCTCTATCGATCCTTAAAGTTTGTCACTGACGAGCTGAATCATCCTGTATAAGATTAGTTGTTTAAGCAACCATAAATGCTATATTACTTTACCATTAATACTAAATTAAATATATTTAATATGAACAATACTATTCTATTTATAAGCCATTTTACTTATTTATTCAGTTTATTTCGTCATTAAAATTACAACTGGTTATTAATTTGTATTTTTTAAAGAATTATTGAATCTCTATTTGTAGGTATTAAAAAACTTATTTAAACAGCCTATATTAGTTTTATACAAAAGACTTTCATTAATTTGATGTAAGAATAAATTTTTATAAATAGATTTAACCAAAACACACCTGTTTTAATTAAAATATTATTTCATAGGATGAAATAATATTCTTCAGTTAAAATTTAAACTTACTATTTTCAAGGTTAAGATTTGATATTAATTCGTGCTATGCAAATTTCTAAAATATTTTAAATAATGTTCTGGATATTTTTCATAATTTAAGCTTAGAAGCAATATCTCCTGGATTATTATAATTCCGATTACTTGCCCAAAACTAATAATTTACTAATAAATACTCCTAAAACTAATAATTTGGAAATAGCTAAAATAATTATTTCACACAATTGAAAATAACAACATGGGTATCGTTTGGAAAAATTAAATAAAATTAGAAACTTTTACAAAATAAAAATCTAATATATAGTTTATTTTTGCAAAAATTAGCAATATACATTTTTTAAAAGTACTGTTCATTAAAATAATTTGGTCTTATATTATTTGAGAAATTTATTATACTTGAGAAAAACTTAAAATTTTTAAAAGTGAAATGGGTGAAAATATTTACTCTATAAGTGCCTAGGTTTTCTACTATGCAGCTTAACTGTGCGTCTCTTCCGGCAGCCACAGTGACATTGTTTATTGGCTCAGCGAATTCTGGCTCTGCTTCCACTAAATAAGCTACAATGAAAAATAGGACAATTTTAAGATAATAAATTACTAAATTAAGAAATATATTTAAATTTTTATTTATTTTAAAAATGATATATATATATTATATATATATATATATATATATATATATATATATATATATATATATATATATATATATATATATATATATATATTTAAAAATCTCTTTTAGTTACAAACTGATTTTAATTCTGAATATAAACGAAACTGTTTCACTAAATAATCAAATTTTACAGTTTTCGATGAATATTAGAAATTTTAATGAGCAATATATTTATTACGAAGTAATCTAAATTCATTGTAAACTGTTACATGATTCCTTTAAAGCGACGAATCTTAATCAGTCTGTGGAAATATAAAATAGCATCCGATCCCGAAATGTTTGATTTCTCGGGTACTATAGGTCTGGCAGTGGGATTTTGGTTCTTTCCCAACGAATAAAATTTGAATAAACTTTGAGAATTAGTGACTGAGTTAAATCAAAGGCTAATGAGTTGATGAGGACAGAGAATAATTGATTCTTCAGCCATCATTAAGTACCTTCATTCACCATTCTTAGCAAATACTTCTGTTATCAGAAGTGTTTGGGAATCAAATAGCAGATCTAACAAAAGCAAACCATCTTCTCTTTTAAACTTTCTTTTAAAATCTGCTTCTTATTATCCTATAAAAGTGATAAGAGAGCAGATAAGACGTAGCATGCTTGTTATCCCTCACTGCAATGAACAAATAGTGATCTCCTTTGAGCGTCGTGGTTGATGGGTTTTTTACCATATTGAAGTTTTACGTGTCCGATATTCTAAACAGTGTCCATACATTGTCCACGTTACTGGGTGTTACACTAATGTCTCTACAAATTTGAACTAAAAACATCTACTTTTAGCCTTTCAGTACTATCCACGTCATTCTAATTGTCTGGTTTTGTGTAATTAAACTTGTGTTTTTATGTAATTGGAAAAATACAATACATTATTGGAATAGATACATCAAAATTAATACTTCTGATCTATGATAAAGGAATGAAATGTCATGTGAATGCAAACACTAATATAAGTACTATGCTCTAAAATGCTGAAGATCCTAAGATTCTTCTTAATATAGTTTAGTATATCCTCATGCCCCTCAAATTGAGTACTTAATGTAACAGCTAAGAATTAATGTAACAGCTAAGAAATCTGCTGAACTCTTCTTAAAAATATTTAACAGTATTGTTTCTACAAGCGTTAATAATTTCGAAAATGTTATTAGTGCCGTGTTTTTTGCTCTAACTTATCGTCTCATCATACTGCAAAAATATTTGAAAACTTATTACTACTAATTTGAACCACAACTAATTTGAAAACTAGAAACTAAATTCTTCATTGGAACAATCTGGAATGTTCTCCACACTAATAATGAATGACTTTGAAAAACTGACTTAGTGCAATGTCATTTTAGAAAGTATATTTATTTAAGTAAATTAACCTGCTATTGGTGAAAAATTTCTCTATGCAACTCAACATAACTTTCGATAGTCAATAATTGGTTCAGTTTCATCAATTGATTTAAACTATGCCGCGTAAAAGCTGTATATGTTATTATGGAACAATAACTATTTAGTAAAGGACTTTTTTGTTAGAGTATGACCATGATCTTTAAGCGTCTCGTCCTCAAATGAAACCTTTTATTCAGTCATACAAATTAATAATTGAAGTGTTACTCATGTATCCTTAAGAAATTTTAAGGCAATTTATTGACCATTCGATGTATCTAAGTTGTACATAATATATATAAGTGATTGAGTATAATTAATAAAAGCGCTTGAATCAGTTTTTTACTGCCATGTTCCATCAACAGTAAATTAAATTGCTCTGTCTAACGGAAAAATTCCAGGAACGTTCTATATAAATTATTGCTGTTAGTTTATCAATGTCACTTATCGTATATAATATTGGTAATTTTTTAAAAGATTTCATTGGTCTTAGCCATCAAAAGGTTACGTTCGATAATTATATTTTCAAATTGTTTATTCAAAGGTTATTGATGGTTATCAAAATGAAACACCTCGAGGAAAGCATGAAAAGCATCTTGTGAAATTTTCATCATATTTATTCAGCGTTAAGATATACGTAAGAGTAGCATTACAACGCATATGAACATCATGGAAGCTGTAAAGCCACATGCAAGTGCTATTATAAAGAGAGAAGAAATTGTCGATTTGAAGTAGGACAATTTTCTTCGTGTTTATTTTGTGTAATTTGTTCAACTATTCCTTGAATCTGTTTAATTATAAGGTGGGTCACCTTCATTCATCATCTCAGAGGAAAAGAAACACAGAGAGAAAGGAAAAGCCATGATAGAACCGGATTCAAACCCGTGATCGGGAGTTTTGGAGACAGGAATACTAACCACAAGTTTATCTTCCTACTGATGTATTAAAATAAGGGTTTATTGTTAACAAAAACAATTCCAATTTCTGAATAGTGCATAGGATTATTTGAAGTAATTGACAATGAAATGTAGTCTTTGTACGAAATGAGATTGATGTTTTAGATATATAATACATATAAATATAAAAACTTTATTTTATTTTTAAAAATATTAATATGGGAATGAAAGTTTTGTTTTTGTGGGTTAATGTTATTGAACCGGCAATATATTTCTTAGACTTACAAACAAATAAATTGGAAAATTTTTTAATACTAGAGTAGGATTTCGATTAATCAGTTTTTTTTATTCAGCATGATAACCAAGAGCAATAGCCAGAATTTGACTTTTGCATCCAGTTGTCTTTCTCGTAATGATTAGTATGCGCGCTGAAATATTTTCTTTAATTTTACACATTTAAAAATATTTCTTACCTAAGAATTATAAAAAAGAGCAATTTTACAGACTTAGGGTAACATGCATTAAGTAAAATAAAGACAGTTGAATGGTTTATTTTGTAACAAAAAATTATTAAAAATTCTAAATTTAGCACAAACAATACCGTTATTATTTTTAAAATAATAATGAATACCAGCTCAATCATAAAGAAATGTTCTTACAGATAAATTCAAAAAGGTAATGAATTAGGTTCAAGTTAAAGGTAAAAGATATTAAAGGAGGCTTATATAAGATTTTTAAAAGCAAGTAAAAATGTTTAACTGCACAATGTACAAAAGTTTTATCAAGCAATGAATTTTTTTCTGATATACAATAAAATAGGAGTTTTTGTATAAGAAATGTTATCTACTTCATTGATAAATCACGGAAGAAAATATTCATAACGAAAAATAAAGAGTCCATAAGAATTTAAATTTTTAAGAATAAATAAATTGTAAAATATTCTAAAGAATATTTATTTGCACGTGTCTTTCTTCGTTTGTTAATAAAATTAGAAAAGAGTTAATTTAGAACCTTTCTTCGAACATTTTAATCATACAAGTTTCGTATATTTTACAAATTCGCGGAAAAATCATATTTTAGATATTGTAATATCAGCATAAATAGTATGTATTATATCCAAATAAATACTGAAACGTAATTACCGTGAATATGATAAATAGTTTGTGGAAATTAATACAATACTTTTCAACGGATTTTGAGATATTTGAATGAATTGAAATGTTAAATATTATAATTAATATTTTATAAATTCTAATGCCTATTATATCTCTCAAAAAATTAATTTTTTACTGACCTCACGTGAAGATATAGACATTTTTAATATCATTGTTACTAAGGAAATTTATATTATTAACTAATGTTTATTTTTTTTAAAGTTCGATCAGGATATGATACAACCATGGTGGAAAATGTCTCTTGTGTTTTTATTTAATGACATTATATGGATCTTGAGAGGTTCAATTCTGCCGCTTAAATGTTTAATTAAAAAGCTTGTGAACTCTACTTACACGCTCACTTGGGCATATATTGGAGGTAAAAATGTAATAGAGGAAAGTAATTAAGTTCCGGGTTTTATTTGTGGATTTTCTGCTTGAAATATAGGTGCACATGCTATTCTAATTTAATCTAAAAAATATCTTGAGGTTAGGTATGGACAATAAAATAAAAGTAATGAAGTATTATATACATGAAGCGTGTGAAATAAATTTCTTACGTAGCCTTAGTTTCCTAACTGAGCTTATTAATCATAGATAAAGTTTTTCAATGGCATGAATGATTTCATTGAGATAAAAAATCATAATTTAAGTGCTACAGCATAAGTATTATAAGAATCACGCCACAAAATCATATTATAAGTATGTCATAAGCACTTCAAAGTTTATCTTTGTAAAATTTATGAAATCAAAATTTTTATGTTGGCTTTTGGTCTATATTTTCATATTTAAGAAAGTTTTATATTTCTTTTTAAGTGTTACATTATATACCGTGGTGAAATTATATTTTATACTATTATGCATGTCGTTTTTTATTGGGTAACCGAGATTCCTAAATTCTGAGTTTATGGTAATTTGAATTTTTATTAGGAAGAAAAATAATACTGAAATAACAGTTAAAAATGAATTAAATAATTAATTATCATGGTATTTTTTAATTATTTTTATTTATTAATCAAAAATAAATTAATTTAAGTCACAACTAGCATTATAATGTGTAATTTTCATTGCATGAAAAAATTGTGGAAAATAATTACTGAACTAGTATTTAAACAGGATAGTTTACTCTTAAGAAGTTGACATTTTTGTACACTGATGACTATAACACACATTTGAACTTTGGACAGAACTTTCCACGTTAATTGTAGGTCCCAGTCGAATAAGCCCTCGTGAGCAAAAAGTGAAGATAAAGTGAAAATAAACTAAAAGGGAACTTCATCTTGAACTTTAATACTACGCAATATGGAAGTCTATGTTTGAACGGCAAAGTAAGTTGTTGTAAATTACGGACACTGATAATACGATAATAGATAACACATAAGTTATTACTGAATTACTTATTGTAAGTGATAACATAACATAAATGTGACACACCTAACGTATTAGAAACTCATTAGAAGATGTCTATGCGTTTTTCAAAAAATGTTTGACTACTGTAGAGCAAATATACACTCTCATGCTGGGAGTACAAAAACCAAAGCTATAGTAATGACAAGTTTCCCACATTCTAGTTATATTAAATATATACTAGTTATAAATGAAACTGTAAGTTATTGAAATACTAGTTTACGCATACAAAAGAATACACAGAGTAACAAATAAACTAGTTTAAATAACACTGTTAATCTTTCTTTACAAAACCGTGATTACAGTGTTTCCTGATTCAATATCTTGACTCAGAAGTTAAGGGAATACCATACTGGTGTTTGAATAGCCAGCCAGATAATTGAGTTAGTGTGAAATCAGTTATACAAGGAATATTTTCAAGGAAAACAGGCTACATAGCGAGGTTGTTCATTATGACTTTGAAAAATCGAAATAACCCTAAGTATTTTTCTTTAACTGTGCTTCAATGATGTTGCATGATAAAAAAGAACAAAGAATTCATTTAAAATTTTTCATTCATGAGAATGTTAAGCCTACAAAGTGCGATACTTTCTGTAGTATTATAATGGGAATAATTGAGAAAAAATATCAGTATCGCAGTTACATGTTTTAAGTAGCCATTACGTTCACTTATGGTAATTTTGAGGATGCATAACACAACGCCAACATTATTATTTTAACATATACATAACAGTATTCAGACACAATCATATAATATTTAGAACACTGAAGAAATCCCGGATGTTTTCTCTTGTACCTTATGCCGTATTTCAACTGCTTTCTAGAATAAATAAAGCATCTCGAGAACACATAATCTGGTGTATTATATACTTTTAATATAAATCTCTAATTCATGTAAAATCTAACATGCATATCGGTTTAAGACACAAAAGAAAAGCTTTCACCTATCAGATTTGATTTTCATAGATAGATTTTTATTATCAGAATATGACGAACTACACACAATATGACCAAACAAATATCATTCAGCTACAAAGTAACAAATTCTATTTTAATAATTAAATAAATGGAGATAAAAATGTTCTCGAAGTTTGCGAATTATACCAATAATATTATTGCAACCTTTTTGATAAATGAAATTGTGAAAATCAAAGTTAGGCAAATGAAAGTTTATGTTAAACTAATGAACTCAGCCATGAAATAAATTTATCACAAACTTTCGAGCTATATTTGTGATTTTACAAAAAGAGAAAAATTAGACATAATACTATTTACCTTACTTTATGAAGCAAAGTTATTATGAGAAAAAGAACTTTCTTTTACTATTGCACCTGAAATAAAAGCCTTTTTTTGAGAAAAATGAAGTGGAAAACTATGTGATGAGGAAAATTCAAGAAGGATGACTACTTTAATAAACTTCATGGTTTCATGGTTAAAAGTGTACTATTTTACTGTTTTGAGAGCAAACTGTATTTTAATATGAATATTTATTTCTTAAGGTTTAACTTCGTAAAAAATAAAATGTTCTTAATTTGTTTTGGATCTCGAGCATTTTCTAATTTCCTCTTTTTTATTATTTGATTATTTTATGAAAATATGTATAAAATACCAAATTCCGCTTAAAAGTTTTCCAACACTATTTGCTATTCTTAGAATAAAGAGGTATATGGGGAAAGAAACATTTCGTGTCCTTACAATATAGTATACGAATCATCATCCGGTTGGAAAATGTTCTAATCCCTAAGCAATATATTTCAATTCATATTGAATATTTCTTCTAATTGAATATAAAGTTGTTTCCTTATTATTAACATTTTTATATATGTTTCCTTATAATTAACAAATTCATTATAAGATTTAAATATATTATATTTTTAAAAAGCAATCAATATAAATAAATATTTTGCTTCTTCTAAATTTTTTATATATTTATTTAAAAATATTACATTTTTTAACATGTAGCTTTTTAAACTATTTTAAAGTTAATGAATCAAACTGTAATTATTTCTCTCTTCCGTACAATATATATAATAATTTCAAATACTTAAAACTAGAAATAAAAATGAATAGCTATTCCAGCAATGGTTAATTGGCATATCATTTATATTTTAGTTAATTTATTTAATCATTAATTTTATGGAATAATAGAAATGAATGTATAATAAAATAAATTGTAATCTGAAGAATATATATTTAAATATGAAATTAATTTCATGAGATTTTTCAGCATTGTATTGAAGGAAAGTTGATTTATTATAAATTAATAATTTTTCAGTCTTTATACTTTACTTAAGAATATGTAACCTGCATTTAGATTTAGTAAGTGGCACCTGAGCTCAAAGTTGATAGTTTAAAAAATGCAACCCTTTTTGAATCCATATGAAGAATTCTTTGCACAGGTGTCGGCCGATTCTAAACAATATATACAAAAGCATCGTAAAACTTAGTCATTTCTTCAAAGAAAAATCTTCAGTTGTGAGTTACTGAACTATGGAAGTCAGATCTAAAACGTACCCTTTCCTATTTTATTTTGATCAAAAAGGAAAGTAAAATATAGGTGGTCGTCTCTTTGTCATAAAGTTTACGTCACATTTTTAGATAAAGTCTCAGCTGGTGAAGGTAAAAATTTACTTTCCTTACAGAAGCCTTTGTCGCTTAGCAGAAAGTTTTCGCATAAATAACCCATATTCATATTGAAAATCTGTATTTATGCTTGTTGGCGTCTTCAAAAAGGTATAAGAAATCTCAAATCTCTTAAGCAATAAATGGTATTTTCCAGCCAAATTTGAACTAAGGTATTGTATGAATTTTCTTATTTGCTATATTATGTAATTTGAATACAAATTATTAAAATTATTACTGATCATCAAAAAAGAACAACATTTATAGCATAAAACTAAAAATAATTTCAAAAGAATACTCAAGTGAAAATGAATCCATGCATGTTAATGAATTGTACATTAAACAAGCTTCAAGTAAAGGAATACATTTTAGATCTTTAAAGTAATAATTGCTAGCTTTTTTTTAATTAATTCATTGAAATAAATCTTTTTCTTTATTTCAAGAATTAAATCAATTTTCAATAAAAGTAATTAATATTTCCTTATAAGTAATGTATCATATAGACCATTATCTATTTATAAGGAAGTTTGTATATGGCATTTTTCTTATTTATTAAAACATATTATGCATTATTTACATTAGCAAAGATTATCAATCTATTTTAGTTAAGTATTTATTTATCATTAGTAAAATAAATTTCAATTGACTTGAGATATGAAATAGATATTCTTTTGATGTTCTGACAACTTAGTTTTTCTTTTAGTTTTACTCAATATATAATGGTCTGGAGAACTGCCCCAGAAAAAACCCGCAAACCATAAATAAATTGGCAAAAGGGTACATCGATTTGAAGTAATTGGCACAATTAAAGAAGTTATCATATCTTTCCTCATTGAAGTAAGAAATGCTGTGTAAGGAAAATAAAACAAGTAGAGTCGTTAAGACATAATGAGTGTCATTGGTCATCAGTAACTGCACTCGTAATCAATGAAGAGCTTTCAATACAAATATTTTACACAAGATATATATACTTAAACTATTTTATAAAAAATAAAAATTTTGATGAAAAAACAAAACTAAATTTTGAGTCATACTTGAGAAAATATTGAAAATTTAGTAATCATTCTGAGAAATGTAAGCAATACAAATAAATTTTATAAATATTTATTAAGGTTGGAATATTTGCTTTAAATATCAAAAGTATTACTTTTTTTATTGAATATGAATATTATTGAAGTATTACTTCAACAATATTCAGATTCAATATTTTAAAGATATTTGCAACTGTAGTTTAAACAATTACTTATTATTATTTATTACATTCTGAGTGAACAGATTTCTTTATTGAAATCAGTTTTAAAGAAAAATAAATGAAATAAAACCCTCCTACGAATCGAATATTTTTTTAAACAAAAATTCAATAAGAAATAATTGTTAAATGAGTAAGATCTACTATAATAATCAAAATTTGAAAATATTGCATTCGTTCCTCATTGAGCAATGATATTTAAATAAATATTTCATTTCATACACATGATAAATTTTGCAAATAAGCTATAGTTTATTAGACAAATTTTGAATTTTACTGCATTATGTTTACACATAAATATTTTTGTTTTACACATAAAAAAAGTAACATTGCATGAGAAATTATGTTGACAAATATTACGCAGTTTCTGGAATTTTTATAATTCGCAGATTAAATTTTGAAATAATGCAAAAGTTTCAAATACTCTTGTAAATTTTGAGCTTATAATTAATTTATGTCTTTTATTAAAGATAAAAGCTTTAAAAGAAGGATTTAATTTAATTATTAGTGCAATATATATTCTAATCAATTGAGAATAAGCTGACATTAGACTAAATTTTACAATTTTAAACAAATGACAACTTTTTAGATTATTGTGATCAATATGCATTGTCTACAAATAAGTATTTGGACACCTATGCAAATGACGATATTAGCGGTCATGAGGTACGTCACGGCATCCGCCTGTATATATCATGTAGGAAACAGCATCGGCATTAGTCGTATGCAAGATGCATTGCAGTTCGAAGCTCTCTGATTTCGAGAAAGGTGTAAGTATCGGATATTACAAATGTGACCGATCCTTAAGGGACATATCTAGTTATCTGAAGTATCCAAAACCGACAGTGGCCTATTCAGCAGATGGCCCTCATCCGTGAGGCTGTTTCAACAGGCATCCGGGAGTATTGTTTCAATGAATATCATCCGTAAGGAAGCACATCTGCTTGGTTTTCATGGTCATGCTGCTGCCCATAAGCCTTTGATCACAAAGTCCAACCGTTCTGCTCGGTTAATGTAGTGCAAAGCACATCGAAATTGGACTGTAGATCAGTGGAAACGGGTTCTTTGGAGTGAAGAATCAAGGTTCACCTTTTACCATTCGGATGGCAGGGTCTGAGTCTGGCGTCTGTCTGGAGACGTCTACTGCCAGAATGCATTGTGCCAACAGTCAAATTTGGCAGATGTGGAATTATGGTCTGCTGGTGTTTCTCCTGGTATAAACTGTGACCCCATTCATGGTAAGCTCAACGCCGATGCCTTCCGCACCATTTTGGATGACAATGTGCTTGCTACGTTGTGGCAGTTTTACGGATTTGACTCTTGTTACTATCAGGACGACAATGCTAGTTGTCATGTTTCGATGTTAACCAAAGCTTGGTATGGTGCTAATGGAGTTCATCGAATGGACTGGCCTGTCCAGAGCCCAGACCTGAACCCTATCGAAAACCTGTGAGATAAGTTGGATCGCCGAATTAAGTGGTGCACTACCAGTTCAAAATTGGTGAAGGAACTTGTTTGTCTACTCCAAGCCGAGTGGAAGACAATACCACTAGCTGTAATACAAACACTTGTGGAAAGTATGCCCCGGAAAGTTCGCGCTGTAATTGCCTCTGGTGGAGGCTCTACCAACAATTGATTTTGAATAAATTATTTTTCCTTTTCTATCATAAGTGTCCAAATACTTACTTGTAGACAGTGTATAACCTTCTACAGTTATTTCTTTTTAAAATTATCTTCAGATTTCAAAAAAATGCTTTTTGAAAATTATAAATAATAACAGTAAAATATTCTAGAATATACTGAATCTATTTAAATATTTAGAAGCAATTGAGACTTTGTCATTCATATTTCATTAAAATCACATTTACTGAATCACTCATCTTTAGAGAAAAGTAATGTTATTTTATGATGAATTACAGCAGTGCGAAAGACAATAAAGTTTGTTTGTTCTCTTAATACTCCTCTAAATACGAAACTTAATATATATTAAAAATAGAGAAATTGATGAGTTATGAAAATTTATTCTGAGGCTGAGTGGCAGGTATATGGTTATTGTAGTAAGCTGTGATTGCAACAAACTATAGGTTTAATTTTGACCAAATAAAGCCATAGTTATTATTTTTTTTCAGGAAGAAAAATTTGCTTTTAATTCAAATTAGTGAGTAAATATTTTTAGCAAACACTTAGCATGACAAGTACTATTTTTTTGATTTGACATGTAGGGATACAATCTTTTTAAGCTTTTACGATTATTTGCTGCGCATTGATTACCAATATGTGATAAAAATAAATTTGTCTCCTTAGACTTCTATGAAGATTATATTTATAACAGAAATTACTAAAAATTAGACTTTAAATGAAGAAAAAGCAGAATAAAATTTTTGTAGGAACAATTGATTAAAAGTTTAAATGTTTCTTAACTTTATGAGAAATGGTATTTACTTACCTATAAGAATCTTAACAAAAGAACCATTGGTATTGCTAATAAATAAATTGTATTTATGTATTAACATAAAATATATTAATAATATAATAGAAATTGCTTAAATAAAATTTTAAATGGAAACAAAGAATTAAAAAAATGTATTTCAAAAATTGATGATTGATTAAAAGTTCAATTACTCATATGTTTTATGAGAAAAAAAGAAGGAATAAAATAAAATAAAAAGTAATAATGTTGTGAAATACCCATTAGATTAAAGCAAATTCGTTTTTGAAAAGCAATTGAATTGAAGAAAGAGTGAAACATTCCTTAAGATGAGATTTGAAAATGGAAAATATAATTAAAGGTGATGATGTAAGTAAGTTAGAAAAACGATTTTCAATTATTGAATTATATTATAGAAATATTATCAGCTTATATAACTATGAAAATAGAATTGTAAGGAATACTGCACAGTTTTTTTTACGATTAGGGCAGTCTTGAAGTACAAAAAGTTTACATTTTAAAAGGAAGATTTTAAATGCGCATTGGAACTTAATTTGATGATTTAATTATTCTGTATTATAAATATAGCTACATAAAAAATTTATTAGACGTATTAATTTAACCTAAATATTATTAACTAGATATTTATTTAAAAATTTAATTATTCAACTATTAAAATAATTTCACATTGAACTTTAAACAACATGGCAAGAAACGATTTTTGGTAATTTAGATTGCTTCAAAGGATAAGAAAAATCTTCTTAAAGCTTATGTTCATTTAAAATTTTAAATGCACCATATCCTACTTTTCTAATTCAAATGTAAATTAAATCTGTTTTTAGTTTATGAAACTGTATTTTTAAATATTTGACATTTAGCTTGCAAACTTTGCAATTGTGTGTGAAGTAATTTACTAAAAGTTTAGGAGAATTTTTCAATTTTGAAATGGGCTGACGAAAGTTTATGTTTCCTATTTATTTCTATAGATATATAGTATCTTGAAAATTATTATAATGTACTTTAACTTTGTAAGACTCATGACTCATAAAAGTCATGTATAACTTATACAAGCACGACACTAAGTGACAAGATTTTGCATATTAGAATTTTAAATGCGTAAAAATTAAATTGATTGTTATCTTAAATATAATTTTTACTTATAAAAGATAAAACAGTTATCTTTTTAAAAACTAAACGTTCATTTTTAAACACAGCCCTACATTCTCAGTTACATAATTTTTAATTTATAAAAATATCTTCTGAATTGAATTTTATTCTATGCAAGTGTATTATAATTAACATGATAAATGCCTCTTATTTCAGAAATTTTAGTTTATAACTTGAGAAATAATATATTTTTTTTAACTCTTGATTAGTTTTAATTACAAAAGTTTGTGTATGATAGTACTCCTAAGTACGATAAGTCAATAAACCTTGTTTTTATGTCTCTTAGCGTTAATTTAAATAAATGTAATTTAAATTAAACAATAAGCTAGAAGTTTTTACATACATGTATTTCTTAATATATATTTTGATTCCAAAATTTCAGTTATAAATGCTAGCACAATAAACTTCAGAAAAAAGTTTCGTGGTGCATCAAATTTTACATTTTTTTCTTTGAATAGAAAATATACGATTTTACGATATTTTTTGCTATTATAGATGTATTAAAAAGCACGACTTTTCCTCAAGCAATTACTCGTTACTTTGAAATTTCTAAGGATTAAAGAATCAAATAATAAGTTTTCTTATCTATGTAATTGGAAGTGAAGAAAAAAGAAACACAAAATAGCGTGAAGGATAAATTTCAACGCACTGACATGCTTATATACTAGATTCATTAACAATGCTTTCACCAGTTTTAAAATAACAAGGTAAAAATAATGACAAGATAAAAAGCTCAGATCTCAAAATTTGTTAAAGTCAACTAAATATAGGAAATTTAAAATTTCTGAGATTTAAGTATTTTTCAAAATGAAGAAAGAAATGGGGTGAAGAAGGATTTGAAAACTTAAAGGAAAATACTGAGTAAAGGAATCAGAATTGACAATTATAAAGTTTTCCTATATTAATACCTATCTTTAAGTTTAGAAAATGTTTTAAAATGTATAAAGATGTTATATATATATATATATATATATATATATATATACCTGATGATAAATTTATCATTTTTTCTTTTTCCTAGTTCTCTTCAGATTTTAGCTTAGGTTATTTTTTTCTCTAATTAAAAATTTCTGTAAAATTTTACTTACATTTTTTTAGTTATTTTATTATTTCATATTTTTAGTTATTTTAGTCATTTTTTTATAAATTTTATTTAGTTATTATTTAAATTTTATTTAAAACAATATTAATTTTTTTTAACTTATTTTTTTTATTATTTTTAATTCACAGCTTAATGAATGGAAACAAATTTGAAATAAGAAAGGAAATTAAGCCCTTATATATAAGTCACTTACAAATTTTATTGGAGTCAAAATTTTAATTTTTAGTGTCTAGATGATAGTATAATAAGTCATAGAAATAAAAATACTGTTATTTTAAGTAACCTATAAACACTATATTTTGATTTAATTATATACGCATAATAAATAGATGAGTTTTGTTTTATTTTTAACAGGAAATATTCAAATTAAGCATGTAACTTACATGTAAGATATATAATCAATACACCGAAAATCACATTTATGCGCCAAGAAAAATTCTTCAGAAAGTATAAATTAATATTTTACAAGTGTTGAGGATATTAAGAAATTTCCCCTAGTGACAATAATTTCAATGAAACAACAAAACTTCTAGCAATTTGTGAAAAAATATTTAGAAAATGAAATGCTGTATATGAAGTTTCATGTATCTTTCCTAATTTAAAATTATATTTGAGGTTAAAATATTTCATTTTTAAAAAAGAGTTCTTTATTGAAATATTTTAAATATAGTTGGGATATTTTTGTGCAATTTTGATTAAATTTGATTCAGCGAGAGATCAAAATACGGCGGATGATCTTATATGAAGGTCTGATTTTCTGGATGGAATGCTTTGCTCAACCACTGATTTAAACTCAAGATTATCATCAACGAGGTTGAAACATCTAGGGAACCTTTGAATGGATCCTCACCTAAGAAAACTAATTCCCACACGAAATTCATGCATAATTAATTTATTTCTAAATAACTATATTTGATACTTTTTTATGTGGAATAATAACTCAAATGCTTTCAAATAGTTACATTAATTTACACTATTAATGATTAAAAAAATAATGCATCAAAAAGTTATATTCACAAAGAAGAAGCAGGACTAAAAACAGGTTTTCTAAGTATGTATGGTTTCGGCGAATATTAAATAGGTAATAAAATTCTGGGATAGTCATTTTTATATGAGTTTTCAACGTTTCTTTTCCAAATATTTTTAAAAGTCTAGAATTTACAAAACAAAATCAGGACAAAATATGTTCGAAATAAAAAAAAGGGATTATTTTGGATGATACATAGTAAGAAGATACTTTGATCACCAAATGAGAATAATTTACCGTTTGTGAAATTTACTTAGACTGTAAAAATTAAAAAAATAATCAATTTCTAAATAGCACAAATGATCCTTGTAATTGTAGTTACTAAGAACTCAAATAATCACAATTTGCAATTAATTTTTAGCAGGCACAAATTTACTTTGACAATTAATATAATCAATAATTTAGCAGCCACTAATAAACTTGTAGTTACATCAACTGTGTCTTTTCTCAACGCGTTGCATATTTTAAAGAATAACATGTTTTATATATTTTGAGTGACAAGAATGGTGTCATCTGTATACGCAATCGCTCAGAAACAAACATCTATGGCATAAATTATCCAAAGATACGAATACAGTACAAGTAAACTTACAATAGATGACCTGACTTTTTATTGTATAAAGAGCAAATGATGGATTTGCAATTGCTTTTAGCAAACTGATAAAATAATTCAACAGTAATTTCATCATATAATAGAATGTTATATGTTGTTACAAACAAAACAATCTAAATTTAAAAATCACAGACTGTTTTGAGAAATTGATGGCCATAAAAATTTATCACTGCACTTCATTGTCACATCTAATTAATTATACATGATGTATAATATAGATAACTACTTTGAGATAGATTTTAAAGTGAAGATAATTTGCTTGACTCAGTGAGATAATTTGTCATAATTTGAATACATGAGAATTTATCTCTAATGTAATTGAAATCAACATTTAAAAGTCTCTAATGCTATATCTTTTTTCAGGTTGAATAAACCCATCAACTGACTTTACAAAAGATATTCAATCAGCCATTATTACACAATATCTTTTATTATGGAAGAATTTTGATATATGCTTTGCTATCAAGGAAAATTTTTGGCTATTATATTTGTAGCAAAATATAATTTGATTTATGTTCTTAATACTTTTCCAGCAATTTTTCTCTTTTATACATACAGGAATGTATGATTATTTTTTACGACCTTAATTAAAGCAATTGATACACATGATTTGTTTGTGTGTCATTTATGAAGGTATTCTCCCACTCAATTTCTATTTTAAAATTATTTCAGTAGAGAGGAAATACATGCAAAACTAGTAATTTTAAAATAGTCTGGTATTTACAACTAGTAAATATGTTTCAAAACAATTTGGAATGATTAAGTTAAATCAACAATAATTTTTGAAATGTAACTATATATAAATCATGTCTGTATCATTAATATATAATTTATTAGTATAAAATATTGTCATTAATTTTTTGATTAAAATATATGTTCACAGATCCATTTAATTCTAAAAATATCATTGAACCATTTAATGAAGGTGCTTAATTATAAAAGATTATTAATAGAAATTTCAATCGAAAGGAAATGTCAGAAATATGATATGGAAGAGCGAATTGATTTCCCATTATATATTCATCTAAAAGTCAGAACGGTTGTCATGAATGACGTCATATTTTGTCTTATAAGTTGAAAATAAACCATGAATAATGAATGCTGAATTTGTGGAGGTCTTCCGGATTGAATGAGCATTTAGTTAGCCATTTGTGTCACGTCCTTACAGTAGCTTAATCAGCATAACAAATATTACTAGGGCAATGCGACACATCTTAGGGAAGCCTATTTCTTCCTATTCTAGAAAGCTTCTACGCTACACTCTTAGCTCTATCTGAAAAAGTAGATGCGTCACGCTACATTTCATGGAGTTTTGTTTCATTTTCATAAGCATTAAAACTCACCACAACACCTATGGTGAAAGCATTAAAATTTCACTGTAACATATGAAGATGGAATTTTTTCTTTCTTTCCACGGAAAAAAATTGAAATAGGGTAAATTTATCTTTCACTTTTAGTTATAGATTATTTTAAGAAAATTACTATTGTTGTTTTCAATTTTGCATTCATAAATTATCTGAAACAAAAGTTTTTATAATTTTTTATAATATCTGTTAAAAATACAATTTTTTATATCTGTTAATAATAGAAACATTTTTTCACTATCTAAAGGTAATAATTATTTATCAGCTTCTTAATAATTATTAAGAACTGAAATAATTATTTATCAGCATAAAGAAAATGAGCAGAATATGTAAAATAACAAAATTAAGATAAAAATAGTTGAGTTTTGATGTGAGTAAGTAGAATATTTTTAAATAAATTATAAAATTACAATTTTCTCCTACTTTTATGGTATGTTATGAAGGAATCATGTAATAAATTAAATTGTTTTTAGTGAGAAAATTTTGATTAATATATGTATATACTTTGATAACTAAAGTCGTGGGGTATCTTCTAACATCATATCACTCCTCTTTTCCATTTGTGAAGTGAAGCAACTTAAAGTAGTGTGAACTCAACAAGACATTAGAAATACCTTACAGGAATATAAAATACGTTATTGTAATCATTATGTTATTAAAGATGTTCACAATTACAAAAGACTAGCCGGTGCAATATTTGAATACATGAATTGATCTTTGTATTATGTCCCAAAAGTATTCAATGGAATTTTCAAAACGGATGATCTAGGTGACCAAAACATTTACTGAAGTTGTTAGAAATGTTTATGAAACCAAGCACACACAGTTGTTGCTTTTTGACGGAGTGATTATCGCCCATGAAATATCCACTGTTGTTTAAATGCATAATGTACATGAATGGTTGAAAGTGATCTCTAAGTAGCCGTTTCCAGTCAAAGGCGGATTCAGTGGGACTAGAATACTCAATCCATTCCATGTAAAAACAACCGAAACCATTATGTAGGTCACCACTAACTTAGACAGCTCTATGTTGACAGCAGAAATCTATTTTGTGAGGTCTGCGCAGATCCCGAAACCTTAAAGGAGTTCGTAAAACTGAAAACTTATAATAATAATGAATAATCCGGTCAAACCATTGTTTTCCAATATTCTAGGATTCAGTGTGATCACGATCCTTGGAGAGGTACTGCAAGTGATGTCGTGCAGTTAATAGAGACAGCAGAGTCTTTATTCTGCTGCTATAGTCTATTATTGCCATATTTCGTCACTCTAAATTAAAGGACATGCCTTCATAAGTCCGACTTTGGTTCTTGCGGTTATTTCAATAAGTGTTGCTTGTCTATTCACTCTGACATTTAATGAGCTATGCACACTTCTTGTACACGTTGCTGGTCTAAGTCTCTCAGCGAAGGCTGTCTGTCAGTGCGTTGTTCATTGTGGGAGGTTTTACCTGAAATTGAAACTCTTTTGACAGTGTGGATCTCAAAATTTTGAATTCCCTAACGAATTCTGAAAAGGAATTTACCATTCATCTACCTCTAACCACTATTCCTATTTCAGCATCTGTTAATTCCCATAATGTGGCTATTATCTACTAAGCAATGTTTACGCATCAATGACTTGAATTCAAATGAATGTCCTGCCAATGTTTCTGCCCTTTTATATAATTTGTACGTATAATATTATCAAATGGTGATAATAATGCCATTTTTATGTAAGCATATTGCTATTCCATATTTTTTTTTATCTCCTCAGTGTACAAGTGTAATTTCATGTAAAACAAACTCAGTCCTTATTTTCTCAACTACTTGGTCATAAAACATACATTCCTTTTATAAAATAAGGAATAATATTATGTTCTTTTTTAGTGTTTAAAATTTAATTTTGTAAAAAGCTACGAAATACATGTTTTTATACTGTTTCTCAGTTACCTATAATTATAGATAGCAAGCTTTTATACTCATCTTTAAGTTAATATTATAAACTTAAATAAATATAAAAAATAAATAAAAACTAAACAACTTTATTTCAAAATAAGATATTTTTTAGAGTATAAATTTTTGCTGAGGGACCAGTTAAAACAGGAACATGATTTCTTCAGAAACTGAGCTATTATTAAAAATAAATTTATTTTATTAATTTAAATCATAATTAGGCACATGATGTTTGCAATTACCATTACAAAGAATAACAATGATGTGTCTAGTAAGTGGGAATAGGTATTTAGTAAAAATATTTGATATTTTATTTGATTTGTTTTTTGTTTCTCTGTGATATATTTTGAGTATGAGAATTTATCTGATCTCGACCGTTAGTTTTAGATTAGATTAGAGTTCCAACCAGGTAAGGAAAATAACACAGACATGGCTATAATATACAGATAATATTTACCAACTCTTCTGTAATGGGTTGTCCTTAACTTTTTATGTTAGAGAAAATCGTTATTTTCAGAATTCCATACGAAATAATCAATTGCAAAAAGATCTGGTGACCCATAAGGGCACTTAAAAATACTTATTTATGCAGCAATTTTGTCTTCGAATATCTTTTCTTGGAGTAGTTTTACTACTGATGAACGTTGAAAAGAGTCATCACTATATTTGAACAATACAATTTAAAGTTATAATAAATGTAAATCTCAGTTTCATAAATATGAAATGAGCTCAGCAGAAATTCTGATTAAGAACTTACAATATACATTTTTAAAGCAATGAGGCAAAAATCTGTTGATATTATATTTATCACTAAGTTGGTATTAGGTAAGTTGACAGCTAATAATTTTAATAGCTTATTTTACTTATTAAACACAGTTTATTCAATTTTATTACAAACACAGTTTATTCAATTTTATTACAAACACAGTTTATTCAATTTTATTATATCTTATTGACATGTTCCGAACACTTTGAAGAAAGCAATTCGTTAGCCCCTATGAAAACCATCCAGAATTCATAAACATCATTATTTATCGAGTGGGATTAATAGCTACAAAAATAACTGTCCCAGTTCTAGTTTGAAATGATATCCATAGCTTTTACTTGTATTTCGTATTCGATTCGATAACAAATACTTCATACGAATGTTGTTCGTTCCAACGAATGTTGCACATGATCATGTGCGTGTTGTCATTACTGCTTAACACTTATCTCTTGATTAACTTTATCCTCTCATATTAAAATGTATTCAAATTTAATTAAAATCTGCTTATTAGCTCTGATCAAATTTGAATTAAATTCTAATTAATTAAATTTGATAGTTTCATAAATTTTGAACACCTTTACACACACACACACACACACACACACACACACACACACACACACACATGGAAATTAGAAATGCATACTTTGACATATATTAGTATTTACTTTGAGTTATAAGTATTTTTGCTTAAAAAAGGAAAATGTATAAGATCGAATGAAGAAGACACAACCTAATGCTTCATTAAATTTTATAATTATATTTTAATTGAATTCTTGCTTCAATTTTTAAATATTTTTGAATGATGTGAAAACCCTCGTCTGCTGTTGATTACAATCTTCCCTTCCTTTGTATAACAATTGTCAAATATCAATGTAAATTGTTTCTTTACAGAAGTTTGAAGTTTATTTTGAAATTAAAAATTTTTAAATATTATAATATTTAATTAAATATTATTATTAAGAACTACAATTATATTTCAAGCATGTGTTACAATGAGTAATACGAAATCTTAACATCAATATTAAGTCGCACAAAATTTGCTATTTTCAACTAATTTCAAAGTTTTTTTTATTTTATTATGTTACAAAATATATCTAGTTTGTACTTTTGGAGGCCTTTTTAAGGTAAGTATAAATGTGCGTATTAAGTTAAGTTTTACTGAAAACTTATTTCATTGCGATCATTTTAAAATCAAATTGGAAAACAATGTTAAAGATTATAATAATTATTTAGAAATTTTTTTTCAATTTTTGTATTTATAATTTAGATCCTTTGAGAAAATATTAACGAACTAGGCACAATTGTGAGGTATACAAACTCTACGGATAGCCATAGATAACACAGGTCATCCAGAGTACGAGGTTAAGATGTTTTGCTTCTACCTGTAGAAGCCCAGAAAACATTGAAGTTAAAATTGCCCCTTTTAAAAAATATTGGGTCAAAGGAAGACTTCCAACTGAATAGATTGATGACCTAGAATATCCCAAGTGTGTTGAAGGTTGAGAATTGGTGAATTGGCATGGATACAAAGTACTGGAAAACGTGCATAGTTGAGGCATTCAGGACCTGTAAAGAGCTTTCTTACTTGCTAAGAACAAGAAGAAATGAAATCATTTAACATATTTTTTCTAATACTGCATACATTTTATTAAAATCTTAGTATCTGTTAGAGAAAAATAGTTCTCATTACAATCATATGCTTAGTAACTATTTACGTTGCATTTATTCAGTCTCTGAATTTAATGTTAAATCTACTTTATTATTGATTCAATGTTTACACATTGCTTAATATTCTTTTGTTTTTATACTATTTTGATGTTATCTGAGCAACACACTATTATTAGTTTAATTTGTATTGTAAACTCGAACTGTCAACTAAAAACTTGCAAATTTATTTCTTATTGTGAGATATTGGAAATTTCTGAGATTTTATGTACAATAACATATAAATGTGACAATTTATCTTATAAATTAATTTTATAAGAAAAATTAGCTTATTCTCTGATTGAAAGTTACATGTGAACCACGAAAGATTAATTGTTGAATTTTTATTTGAAATTTTAATGAAAGCACTTTCTTTCATTCTCATTGATTCAATAAATTTCGAAAGTTCTGTACCAGTTGTGGTAAAAATAAGGCAGTGTAGTAAATTGTCCCTAAATTATAGTTATTACAAAATTTTTCTAAGGAAATATTTTTACATACTTTTCTTATACAGAGTTTATTTTAAGCATCATTATAATTCACTATTTGTGGTTTTAAAAATCATTTTCCATACTTAAATATTCAAAATATTATACAAACCAGATGATTATTCAAACAAAGGGTATGCAACCTATTTGGAAACGTACCTAAATTATCTTTTATATTTACAATTTAAGAGGAATATTTTAAAGAAAGAGATATAGATGCATTTCCTTTTTCTTTTAAACTAAATATAACATTATTAAAGATTGAAGATCAATCGCTACCATTTTGAATACCTCCTTTTGATTTCATTTCCCCTCTTAATGATTTGAAAGTTATGTTTACATCTGTTAAAAAATAATAAAATCAATTGTTTGTACCATTTCTGTAAAGTTGTGTATGTTGAAAACAGAAGGTATCGTTAATGAAAGATAACAACTTTGTTTCTCATTTCCTTATTGATTTCTTTTCATGAAATTCCCATTCTCAAAGATTTTAGCGTTTCTTTCAATTTCTAAGGTGATTGCTTTCTTAAAAATAAATTTTCAAATGTGGAGTCATTTCCTTTATTTAATATCCAAAATATTCTGTCTGTAATGAGGTTATTTTAGTATGTTGATTATTTTGATTGTGCAATGGTTAGATATTAAATTAGTTTCAATAGATTTTTAAGGAAAGGTTTTTTCTTGTAAATGCCTTTAAAACTTATTTTTAGATTTAAAACTTCGATTGTATACTATTTGAAGGGACATAAATTGTTTAGAATTCTCTATTTGATTTCTAAACTCATATTAATAATTAAAATAATGAAAATTCATAGTGAATCTTTTTTTGGAAAACTTATTGTTTTCTCTAAAACTGCCTTCTCTTATGTTTTTAGTAAGGAGCTAAAATACTCATCCACTCAAACCATATAACATTATACTTAATTTATGTTACATTCTGTATCATTATTATAAAGAAAATCTTATCATATGTAATAATATGATATTTATTATATACTGGAAATGCAGAATGTATATTGGAATAAAAATATTAAACACAAAATTTCCTTAATTTATTTCTAATATTTTCTCAATTCAATTTTTCATATCCAAAAACATTTTTAAACTTTTAAATATGGAAATATCATTTAAAGTTATTCTAAGTTTATTCAAATTTATAAATTATAAATATCAATACATTTTAAACAATGAATGACATTATTCCAATTAAATTGTACACCCAAATATTTTAAAATTTAAATAAAATCTTCATTAAAAAATAATTAAAATAAAAAATTGATGATTATATTTGCAAAGGAAAATTTAATTTATGAATTCCATTAAATTATCATTAATACAAGTAAAGTATTTCTTTCAACTACAATCAGAGAATCAGCTATTATATAATACGGTAGTATTTGTGTTTATACTGAATAATAATAAGAATTTTGAATTCTTATAATTTAATAATTATCGAGTTAATCCTAAAATTTAGGAGGGAAATTTGAAGACAGAGTAATGCATATCATATCTTAATTATAAGGCAACACTGCATGATTTCAGATTTTAATATCTAAAATGTTTTTATTAAGTACAATATTAAAATTCTTGATTTATTGTTAAGAGGAGATTTTAAATTGATTAAAATTCTTGATTGATTATGAAGATGAGATTATGAAAATTCTTGATTGATTATGAGATAAAAATTATTTTGAGTGAGAGTATAAAGAAATTACATTCTTACTTAAAATAATTTTTATTGAATATAATTGAATTTGAATATAATGCAATAAAGCTCTTGCCAAGTTTTTACAAACAGCACTTTTCTTGATTTTGGAGTTCAAGTGATTAAAAGATTCCAAAGAGATATTTACATGCAATCTCATTTCAAAATTTAATTTTAGAATCAGAATTTAAATTTTAATAACTTTATTTTTTACACACACACACACACACACACACACACACACACACACACACACACACACACACACACACAAAAC
>JAPDSC010107684.1:68254-85894 GCA_026290005.1 Latrodectus geometricus
ACACACACACACACACACACATATATATATATATATATATATAATTCTTAAATGAAAATCCGTAGAATATCCTTCTATTTTACTGTATACATATATAATATTTTAATTTTCTAATAGTTATATCCCTTTATTTTTATTAATCCGAGTAAAACGTTCTTTTGTTTAATAAGAGTTTACTTGTCATACTATTTAGATAAATGAAGTATATTTATAACTATGCTCAAAAATAAGAATATTTTCTGTTAGGTATCCAAATAGCAATCCAAATAACTTAAAACTATTTTCAAAATTAATAAATAATTTTATAACTTATTTTATTTGTAAATTCTCTCTCTCTTTCTACGCAATCAAAAAAAATAAATAAAAAAAAGTTAAACGTAATTTCTTCTGACATCATGTCCTACTACTTTACTACTTAGCTTGACACAATAAAAAATATTCGTGAGAAAATTGGTATTTTACTATTTTATCCGAAGGGAAAAAAAGAGGCGCTATTTCTCTGAATAGCAATGGTCTTTCTCACCATAGTCAGACTTTGAATGGCCTATCCGTAGCTCAACAACTGTACTCAGTAGAAAAGAATAAAACGGAATGCTCAATAAAGGTTTCGTTCGAAAATAAATATAAAACTCTTTACGCTTTATGCCTTCCATCCGTCTTTTTATAGAGTAGACATGCAATAGAAGAAAAGCAATTCGAATTTTACACACTTGAATTGGAAATAAAGCTAAAATCAGGAATTGGTAGTATACAGAATGCCTGATGAAGTCATTTCATGTTGAACATATCTTTATCAAAAATTAGTAAATATTTTATTTAATATTTATTTAAAAGTATGAAGTCAATTATTGTTTAAAATGAGTTTTTTTAAAACATTTACCAAATAGTGATATAGTCATTTTGATTATATATTTATATTTTATTTTGGCAATGAGGGCTTTTAAAGTAATTGATAATACTATTTTTGTTCTTCATATCAAATTCCTATAAACTAAAATGAATAAATTTCTCTCCACAATTCTTGTAATTAGATGTCATTACATTTTACTACTGTGCTGAACTTATTTAATACATGCACAGTAGCATTTCGAAATGCAGGAAACAAGCAAGCTCGGCTTATTACAAAAAATGTTTCCCTAAAACTCTAGATAATGTTTACTTTGACATAAATTTAGAGAAATACCACATTTATAAATCTCCTAGTACAAGAATTAATGATTATAAAGGAATAAAGTATTTGGTATAAAATTTAATCCAATGGAATGCAGTTTTTGTGTATTTTAAGAAAATTCAGAATACTTTTAATTAATTATATAGGAGTTATAATCTTATGCATGTAGTTAGCTCATTTATTAATCATGAATATTTTACAAATAAAGATGGATTTTATAAATAACTATTTACATTGATGAATTATTTCATGTTAAGTTAAAAAACTTTCTTTTCTATATTATTTTCAAGCTGAAATACTCCTAATGTAATTTCAAAGCAAATTTATTTTAAAAAGTAAAAAGTTTTCTTCCCCTTAAAATGTTTCTATAGTTTTACTTATCATCCCTATTAGAGATATGGAGTTCTTGTTAAGCTTTTCTTACTATAAATTAGTAAGTTAAATAAAAAGTTCTTGAAAATAGTTTTGCATGAGTTATGTATAAAAATAGTATCATTATCGATAACAGTGTCTTTCACAAATAAATGTAACTTGTTATGGAGAATGCCAAAATTAAATAAAAATTCAGACCTGATTCTTTTGTTAATACAAATAGTTAATGAAAATATCAAAACAAGGAAGCTCCAATTATCGCAAATAAATAGTGACATCAAAAGAAGCAGCAAATATGATAAGGCCCGTGTAAAAGAAATTACAGTTTCATATAATGATTTGTAATCAATCTGTTTCAAATAAATTTTACTAAATTTTTTAAATGTGGTAAATTTTTAAAATAGTTTTTAATAATACTACAAATATTTTATCTGTTATAAATTTTGTGATCAAGAGAAATGATGGCAATTCAGCCACTTGGTAATACTGACTAGATGTTTTCTTGGAGAGAGATCCTGAAGAATATACTAGTCAGGTCTTGATTAAAATGTAGAACCACGAAGCTTAACATAACAGAAGCATAAAGGCCACTATTAGTAGGGCCATCAATGAGAACAAAAAGTAATCAATGACACCATGCCATGACTCCAGGGGAAAAGCCAGTTTGACAATACTGAATACTCTCTGAGAATGCGTGTTCTTTATGATGTCATCAAACTCGAATGGCATATCCATATGTAGTAAGCAGAACTGGGAATCGCCTTTAAACACAATGCCACCCCATTCCTGAGTCTTGGTTTGTCATTGATCATTGATCACATCACTGAAAGCCCTCTGTAATTTAGCATCAAATGTAGACAAAGTCATAATCTCTGGCAATCCTTGCTGTCGTGGCAAATTTTGAGAAACAAAGTTAAACTGTTCATGCAAGGGCTTATTGTGTTGCAAAGGATCCCAGTTATTTACTCAAGATTTATAGATATAGTTTTATATGATATAGTTGTATAATCTATTAAGAGCATGGGAATAACATGTATGTTCTCTCAATGATTAATGGTAACGGGCTTCTGATATGTTGCACGGCATTGCGTATGATTATCCTAAACTCATCGATTCCAATTTCTGTAGATATGCCTGAGATTTCTACTGATGTGTGCATCAATGTTATACTGTGATAAGCCAGTAGGCTACTATTCGACCGTTATCAATGTCAGAAACTTGATGGTAAGCATTTCTCCTTAGAAGAAACAGAACATCTTCCTATCAGACAACTTCAATAGAAGTTCTTCATTTAGGTACATAGTAATTCTCATTATTACATCTTATTTTACATGAAGGTATTGAAAAGCTAATCGTTTATTTATCACAGCATATCCTTTCAATCATGTAAATTTCACATATGTAGTATGTCATCTTCTGGTGTAGCAATGTTACTGGTTAATAGAGTATATATAAAATGGGAATTAATAAAAATGTATGAAAATTTACATATCTCTTCAATAAGTACAAAAAGTTTTTCTGAATTTGTCTATAGAATATTCTAGCATTATGAAGTACAACGTTTTACTTATGAGTAAAGGTTAAAGTTTTTTACACAAACAAAATTAGCAAATTTCATTTGATGCTGCAAAATTTGTGATGAAATATTTCAATTATTAATTAATGATACAATAAAATGCAAATTAGATATTTCAACCTTATTTCACTGAATTATTATGTAATTGTTTGGTATATGCGTAACCGTGATACACAACTGTAGTGAAAACACTATTTATCTATCACGTATTACATTCAAACTGTTTTGTATAATCTATTTAAATTATTTAGCAATTCAGGAAGACTAATGATGCATTATTTCTTTTATAAATGCTATTTGTACCTGTGTCTCATATGTAAAATTAAATGATAAAGTATGCTTTAATATTGCTCTTTTCACCATCAGCCATTTATTTTTTTACAGCCTATTTTTGTAGGGCTGATATATAACTAACATGTGCTTGTACCAAGAAGAAGTTTTGAAGTGCTTAAAGGATTTTTTAACTTGCCGAAATTTTTTTTGACTAATTACATTGATTAAACTGAGCATAAAATCACTTTTATTAGACATCTACATCCCAATGTTCAACTTTAGAACTTTTATTGTCCTACAGACATTATGTAATAAGCATGATAAGCTCAAGGCAAACTTCTTAATGTATAATTTTAATGGAATGAAAGATTAATGTACTTTATATATATTATATACTTTATTTATATTTATAATGAATTAATCTTTTCACACCTATGTAATTATATTCTTTTTCGCATCTTAAAACCTAATTTGTTTATGTAGAAAACGAACAATTTGAGGAATAAAGGACTAATAATTTTTTTAAGCAAATTTTTAAAAGCTTGATATGAAATGCAAAATCATTTAATTTTATCCAAGAAGTAAGAAAAAGTGATTAATTTTAACAAAATAATGCAATTTCTTTTGTATAACATAATATATTTTAAACTTAATCCAATATACTTTTTGACTGAATAGAATGCCACTCTAAGTATTGCTACTCTCTTCAAAATGAATTATCGAAGCATTGGCCCGTTCATTTCATTTTATTGTAAATTCACTGAATTCTGATACTTGAATCTATATAATACCAATTTATCTCCATTTGATGTCTTAGGGAAAATAAATTCTGAAAATAAAATAGACATTTCAAACTCCATCTGGGAGGCTTCATTTCTTTTTAAATATTATAGTAGGAAGAGAGTTTCAGAAATTTTGCAGATGCCAAATTGATATATTAATATGAAGATGACGAAGTTTAGAATACAAATTATGCCTATGAACATTTGAAAGCGTGAACAATATCTGCAATCACTTTATCAAGAGAATAAATAAAGAAAACAATGTAAATCTTTTTTATTTTTAAATTTAAAGTTTTTATTTGATATATTAATATATAGACGAGAAAGCTTAAAATGCAAATTATAAGCTCGAAAGTATGTCTAAAATTAAAATGTAAGCAATATCTATTGGAGAGTGTTTTATTTAAATAACTTTATACAGAGAATAAATAATTAATATGAATTTTTTGTTTAGTTTTTAAATTCAAAAAGTAGATTTTTACAATATGAAAAATGCAATTTAAGATTCAAAGAAAATAAACATTTCGCAGAAAATTACATTTATTACGTTTATATGCTATGGAAACAAAAATAATTTAATTTTGAAAGAATTCATAATATTCGGTAAGTTTTTGATACTCTTTATCTTATCTTTGATTGCATGTTTTTAAATTTAACTTAAAAATAACTCTTAAAACTATTTTTTAATTTACCGTTTAATTTTGGTAAATAAAAAATATATTAAACTCATTTGAGTAAGAATTCATTTCCTGTGGGTAAAATTATTTCAATTTATAATTGTGATTTCATTCATTTCTGGGTTATAAAAATATTTATATATTTTTAAAATAATACTTTAATTTACATACTTCTTGTATGGATGGGAGCATAAGAGGTATATAAATTAAAGCATCAGATAAATTATCTCTTATAGGGTATTATACTGGCATACTTTCCTGGACATAACCCAGAGTTTGACTCTACAAGTTAGATGGAAGCAGCCGGATAGGGACTTTCGTAATTTAGAAGCAAGGACTAAACAAAATATTCTCTTGGCCAACCACCACCACAGGCATCATTTCTTTTGGAGTAACATGACCCATTTAACGTACAAAAAAACCACTTTTTGTGAATACGATGGATCTTTGCTTAAGTCAAGATTCATATTCATTATCTTTTGACAATGAGACTAACATACTAACCAATTGGGTCACAGCGACCTTCCTCTTGTTTATAAAATTTTTTTTCAGATATTATTTTTGTGAAAAAAAATCACATCAGTTAAAAGCTTATGATAGAGAGCAATTATATTTTTAAAAAATAAATTAATGCATTTAAAAATTATGTTCTTTTGTATGCAGTTTCTGCTGGAATTTCGTAAAAGAAAAAAGAACATATGCACAGATAATATTTTTTCCTATGTCATGCATCAATAAAATTTCCTTTAAATCCATTTTACAATATATTTGATTTTTTTATTTATAATTAAAGTAGAACAAAGTTTAAGCATATATACTCATTATTCAAATGCATCATTGCTTACAAATTTTATTTAATTTATATATGTAACTGAAATCTACAATTTGCATGCGGGTTTATTTTGTTAAAGTAACTATTAAGTAAAAAAAAAATTCCTGTTTTAAACTTTAATAGAGTATACTGATATAAAATAGGATCTAAATACATAATCTACAAAAATAAATATATTTTATAATTCGGTGTCATTTATTTATAATTATTACAAATTTAAGATATATATATATATATATCCGCATGCATGTATATAGCTTCTACACATTGCATAATTCGTTATTATGTAAAAGATGTGCTAAATAAATCAATTACTTCTTTTATTATTTAGTTTACTAAGTCTGGCTATTTATAGAATATATCGTAATATAAGAATTTACATTTTTTACTAAATTATTTTGATTTAATATTTTTATTATTTTTTCTAATAATATGATAAATGATTTAACGTAATTTTCTTACTATTGCAATTATCTCAAGAAGATCACATTTCTAGCAAATATCAATGTACAGGTAAAAAAAGATGTTTTCCTAAGTGAAGCAGTTCGGTGTAATCAAAGATTAGCAGATACCATACGAGTGTATTCTAACTGAAAAAAAGGACTTCTTCGAAAGCTATGTCTGGCGTAATTGCTGCCTTTATGAATAATCTCTAAAAGCTTTGGTTTTTTTTCATCTCATGTTCTTGAAAGATAAAAATATCTATATTCTTCCCTTTACACAAGAAGCATTAATGGTAAATCCAATTTTATATTTAAAGTTACGATGTAATTCTTAAATACACGAGACTTTTATAAAGAAAAATTAAATGAAATGCAGAATAGAAGTATTTACTTATTTCTTTTAATAATTTTATTTATAAATTTCAGCTGTTGGCAATTACTATTTCTTAAAAATCTTCCAACGAATATATGATTATATATTCAAATATATAAAATAATATGATTTTATTGGAAATTAGCTTAATATATATAATATAAAAATGTTTTAGTCTTTAAACTGAAATGTCTTGAAGACAAGAAACATTAAATAAAAATACTCAGTTATAAAAAAATATGAAAAATAGTTTTTGAACTGTAAAGTAACAAAATTCAGTCTGTTTCATCTTGTAATGAAAAAGAGTAAATTTTACATAGTTTTTTTTATATAAAATAATATAGAAATACGAATAAAAAGTATTTATATGAAAAAAAGATATCAGTAATGCAAAAAACAAGATAATTTTACTTATCCATGATTAATTTTGTCTTCAACAATATGTAAATACAAACTTGCTGGAATGTATCAAATGTATTTGAGTAAGAAATTTATAATTAAAAAATTAATAGCTCAGGCAAGCACACATTTTAGATAAACAAAATCTAGTAAGAATATAAAAAAGTTATTACATAAAATGATGGTTATTGAATGTTTGTTTGTCTGAGAGAAATTGAGAATTCACATGATATTAGTTTGGAAACAGTTGAATAACTTGGAATACTTCAAATAAATTAGGGAAGCAAAATCACAAAATATTAATCAATTTGTAAGTAATTGTTTATTAAGATGAAATAAAATGATTAATAAATTCTTTTTTATTCTCTCAAACTAAACTTCACCAAATGAAATTTTAAATATTCATTATTAGTTGTTTCGAAACCCCAACAGTCGATAAAGGGGTACATTTTTATTGGAAAAGCAGTGGTAAAGTCAACCTATTGTTCAGTATTTTTTCCTGAAATCAGAAAAAAGTACTAAGATACTTATGCATTTTTTGTTAACTAATTAACTATAATTTAAATGTCATGTTGCCTTAGTTTGGCTAATTTCTTTCATCATGTCTGCTGAGGATGTGAAAGAAACATCGTCAGAAATTTTAATATAAGAATATTTGGACGTGGTACTGAAACATTGGCAGAGAGAATTTAAATGCAAAATTGACAAATATATGGGCTTTAGAAATGTGTATCAAACGTCACTGATTCGTTTATAATTTATGGAGATGCTATTGTTAAAGTGCATACATGATGGATTCGCATTTTTAACACCAATGTTGTTCAATGACACTTTTCTGGTGTATATTTTTTTAAAAAGAACTTACTATAAAATAATTAAGAAATGCGTTGTATTTATAAAAACATAGAATTAATGAAACAAAATTATATTGTTTTAAATCATTTTGTCTTATAAGGAAATGATTTTAATTGTTGAGTGAAAACAATTAAGACACAATCACAACATCTCAATCACAATTTTATCATTATCTATATATATTTACATTTTAGATTAAATATTATTATGAAAAACTCCTTGATATATTTTAAAAAATGTGAGTAAATTTAAATTTTCATCACTATATTATTTTGAAAACACAATATTTAGGATCATGTGATGATATGATCAATGAAAGTTTTCAATCAATAACACAAAAAAAAATCATTTATTTCTAATATTATATTGATTGAATGTAAAATATTAGTTAAAAATAAATTCTCATAATATCTGTGAGTGTGTACGTGAATATTTTTTATATTATAAAACTCAATTGAAATAAATAGCAGGAAATGAGATAATTTCAGTTTAAATTATATGAAACAGTATGTTTTAATTTAAAATACAAGAGTGAATGTAATTTTAGTTTTGAAATGATTTCTAAAATTTTAGTTAAAATTGATTTTTAATATTTAAATACTGTATTAACTTATAATCAAATAAGACTTAACAATGCAAAATTTTCTATCAATAATAGTAAGTATTCCAGAAGCATATTAAATGTGCTTGAAGTATAGTTATTCTAAACGAATATGGAATAATGTTTTTAGCGCTATAAAATGCATTTTATTTACTTTTAAATTGTAAATTCAAATACATATATCTACATTTTCAAAATTACTGTACAAAAGTTTAGGAAATATAACAAAATATTGAAACGAATTCTTGAAATTTAATTTATTTAAATACTTAAATTATTTTAAGCACCACTAAAAGTTTCTTAAGTATTTAAATACTAATTAGCTATATAGAATGTCTAAATACTCTGAGACAATGAATATTTTATGAAGTAAAAATGTCATACTTGAAACTATATTGTTATAATAATTGATTTAAGAAAATAGTATAAGAAATTTTATTAAAATTTAAATCGCAGTACATTTTTTGTAGAATACATTTATAAATGATGTTATTTAAAGTAACTAAACTAATGCACAAACACAAAACTGTTGAGAACAGATTTTAAATACATCAGTTTTTTATACTTTGAAGGTTATTCATGACATGAAATGCTATTGGTCTCCAAAGAATGTTTTTATACATTTTATGCACTCACATATTTTTTAATTTTTTAAAATTTGTATTCTTTCTAGAAGATTTTTAAAGTCTAATTTGAGGAAATAGAAATGGTTTATGCCTGATTAGCAGGGAATATTTCTCAAGTTGCTGAAATTATTAATTAATTAATTATTATATATTAACGATTTTATCATGAATTTTTCTTTCTTTTAGACTTGACTTATTAAGTATTTTTAAATCATTATAAGTGACAAATATTCAATACATAGTAATCTATAAAGTAGAGAGAAAAAAGTTAAAAATTATTTTTATTTGTATTCGAATGCAATTATTTAATTAGAAATGATGTGCAATGATTTGTTATGAAAACAATTTGAAGTTACTCAAATCTTGATTAATTTACTGATCATTATTTAATTTTAATATTTTTTCAAGAATTTTTATTTATTTTAAACTGAAATTAATAAAACTTTCAAAATTTTAATATACTGCACATATTTGATGTATTATAACAGAAAAATGAATTTAGCTAATTTTGTAATTTTCTCTTAGCATTAATTTTTATATAATAAAAAAATATAAAAATTGAGTTATCCTTAGAACTGAATATAACTATATAACATGATAGCCTTTAAATTAATTTAAATCATAATTTCTTTACTTTTTGTCTTAAAAAGAAATTTTTTTTAATGACGTACAGAGCAAATTTTGTTGAACCTTCAATATTGTATTTAGGCATTAATGAAATTGTAATTTAGTTATTTAAGCTCTGGAATTATCAAAAATAGTCAAATCTCATTAAATAAACTTTTACTTCGTGCAAAGCACTATAATTTGATAACTTTTGGGTCAAGTAAAAGATGAGTTGTCTATAGTAATAATTAGCAATAGATTATCTTGATTTAAGTCGAGATTATATTATAAGTAGAGATTAAGAGATTTAAGTAGAGACTAAATATTGTATATTAATTTTATATAGACAAATTTAACAGTTATATTTTTACTCGTAAAATATAATTGAAATATTATATATTAATATAACTTAAATATTGAAATAAAATTCATTATTTAAAAATCTTCTATTCATTGCTTTTCGTTATTCGAATACTTTTGTTAAGACAAAATTTGTATTAAAAATCGAATTGTTTTGAATAATAATAAACATTGAAACGCAGTTAATAAAGCTAAAAGTAAAATTTGAATATTTTTGTATTGAAGGGTGTTTAATGCGCTTATTTATACAGAAGTCATCTTTGCCGGGTTTTAGTAACATTTTTTGTCTTTTTACCTTAGCACACAAAAAAAAACTTTAATATATATCTATAAGTGAGTCATTTTTGTTCTAAGTACTCAATAAAGCATGAAATGTATATTTAAATTTTAAGCTTTAGAAGTTATTGTCCTATAGAGTATTTTTAATTGAATGTTCCGATATACAAAAATAAATTGTAAATGAAGATATTTCAGAGAATATAAAATTTTGTTAAGTTTAAAATTAAAGAAAAATACGTATTTCAATACAATTTTCTGCTTCAAATATTTGATTTTTAATTAGAAGTTGTACTTCATATTTTAAACAATTATTCTTTCAATGGAATAAGAAATATTTTTGTGAAAACTAATGATGTATTATAAATTTTATTACTGATTTCTTGAGATATATAACAATGAGGAAAAAGTTGAAAAGAAAGTAAATAGTGTCTAATATTTAAATTTGTAATTTATATCCTACTCAAATTAATAAATATGAAAAAAAGTTAATAGATACTCATTGAAGTACAATATCTTGAATCTTCTTATTAATGTAAATTCGAAATATGTATAATATAAAAAGAATCAAGCTACAACAATAAAAGAATAGAAAAAATTGGAAAAAATTTATAGTAAACATCTAACACTTGTAAGTAAAAGGAAATTAAATTTATCATTGATTGACTTAAAATTATTTCGAAAATTACTATACATTTTAAAAACTACCAATTGACAGACTCTGTGCAGTAAAATATTAATTAGGTTACTTGAAAAATGTTTGTTAATGTAATTTAGTTAACAAGTTAAAAAGGCATGGATTCTACGAAATAAAAAATCTGAAAAATTACATTAGAAAACCTTCTTAATAAAAGGATCAAAATTCTAGAGAACGATACTAATTTGATTCTTTATTTCTTAGAAATATAATTCTTTATAAAATCAGTCGTACTTTGCTTTGATCATTCAAAAGTTTTCATTCATTCACAGTTGAAAATATTTCAGCTTTTAATGCTTATTGAATTCTCAACAATCAGGTGTCCACAGAAATTTACAAATTATCTTCTGCTTTATATAACTCATAAGTTAAACTTATTTTAAATTTAACTCATCATAAATATGATGGAAATGCTTTTGTTATAAATAAAATTTATTTATTAAAAGTAATTTTCATTACAACATTTAAACATTAATTTACATTGAGAATTTATTTATCTTATAATACAACTCAATGTGTTTCAGTGTTTCGATAATAATATATCTAACTCATACATTATATTGTTATGAACACATGATTTTTATGTTATTTTATAATGAATATATTCAAATAGGAAATTAATAATTTTTATGAAAATTTCCTTTCCATTGCTAAGAATAAACAAAATGAATGTTGTATATTTTTTCGCACTTTTTATTTGTGCTTCTTATTTTCGTGTTTTTTATTATATTTTACATACAACTTGAATATTATTGATAACTTAGATTTATAAATCTATTGTAAGAAGCAGCTATACTCTCCTTATTTAGTTTTTATAAAAAAAATTATATGTAACTTTTAATAACATTTTCATGATGAAATTTCGCAAAATATCCAGATTAAATATATAGCTCAAAAGTATTTTTTGAGAAATTAAATTTTATTAACTAGCTTACATCTTGTTAAAATATGAACAACGCTCACATTATTACACATATTACATTACATTAAAATATGAACTACGTAAAAATACATTTAAAAATGGGAAAGAAACTTACGATAATTCACTTTTGAATAATTTAATAGAAAAATTTATTTCGAGAAAAAGTTTCAATCATAATATGTTTGATATAAATTTAGCTCATCCTTATTTCAGTAAATTTCGTTTCCGTTCGATTGAAAACTTGATTTTTTTCTCAAGTTTTAAATAACGATTATATGAAGCTGGATTATCTTTTCTCTTTTTAGTGTGGTAAAATAATTCAAATTCCTTGGGAATATTTTTTTAAAAGCAATTTAAAATATTAGGAAAAGAGATATGATTTATTAGATTATATTAGATATACATATTTTCTGCTTCTTATATACTTTCATTCATATAAACGTGGTTATCTTATATTTGAATATACTTAAATAAGTAAAATTTTATGTTATTTTAAAATTAATGTGTTTGATTTTGCTGTAGTAACTGCATTACATTATAAGCGTCTCTCTTTTTAAAATGTGAAGAAGTCTTTTAAGAAACTTGAAAATAATAGCTGAAACTTATCGGTGCTTTGCATCTGATATTAAACTTTCAATCAGGAAAGAACATTAAAAGTTTAAGAAAAATCAATTTGAATAAAATATTTGAGAATAAAAATGTACCACTAAAAGACACATAATTCAAATTTAGGAGCAATAATGTGTAACATCTAAGAGCAATTAGGAAAAATAATTATATACATGAGTTAAAGAAATAATAAGTTACCTCAATTCAACCTTCACAGAATCATATCAGAGAGAAGCGATGACTAATTTTACTAACACAAAAGTTTAAATTGAATGAAAGTTAAGTCTTTTGTGAACATGAATTCTCAATTTAATAATAAAAAATACAATTTTCTATAGAATGCCATTTTAAAATTTGTAAAAAAATTGTATGAATTTTAATATATAATAAAAAATTTTGTATGAATTTTAATATGGCAAGATTAAACATACTTTCACTTCCATAAATATGTCATACTAAATTAATTTAAATACACTACATCATAAAACTGTTGCACAAGTATTTCTGGTATACTATTTACCTTAGTTTATATCTTATTATTTTAATTATTTTAATTTTTTTAAGCAATTTTGATACATAAAATAAATAATTCTTAAACTATCTAATTTTCAGATTTAATTGTTCGAATATGTGCGGGGTATATGACTGAATGTATTGATCATCCAAAACTTATAAAATAGCATAAGTTTTACAAAGAAATTGAAAATAAAAATATTACGGAAGAGGGGATATATCATAAAAATATGTATCATAAAAAATATAAAAATGTTACATTTGCTTTCTGATAATAATAGTCAGTTAAAAATTTATCATTTTTAACTGACTGTTATTATCGGAAAGCAAATGTAACATTTTTATGTACAACAAATTGTAGCAAAGTACTGAAGTTGATTATTTTTCGTTTGTTAGAAAATTTTATATTATTTTATTTTGTATATTCCGTTTCTGTTACATGCTGTAAATTAATATAAAACAATGAGTATTGATATATAGTAAATTTGAAAAATATCATAGTGAATATTAAAACTGATGAGCATTAAGAAACGTGTTCATCAATTTTAATAACTATAATATAATAAATCTTAGGTTAGATGATATATTATGCACTTCAATTTTTTAACTAAAAATTTTTCATTCGCTGTATATTAATGAGTATTATGGTTTTTATAAGATGTTTTGATGATATTTTCTTTTCATGTAAAATTAATTTTTACACACGGGTAACACAAATCTATGCTATGTGGAATATTGATTATTAAATTTGATCAAATATATACGTTCATTTAGATAGGATTATTACATTGACTTATAGCATTGAATATTTAATTTTTTTAAAATTTACTTCTATAGGATCTGTGTCATGCTCAACATTTTAATTTCTTTCATAAAAGTTATTATAAAGCTGTTTTTTTTGTCCAGTATTATCATACTCACTATTTAAAAATGCATTTGTCATTTTAATCTGTTTGTTCGAATTTATAATATATATATATATATATATATATATATATATATATGTGTGTGTGTGTGTTTGTGTGTGTGTGTGTGCGTGCGTGTGTGTGTGTTTGTATGCTTGCTCACATTTGTTTTTTAACTTTTAGAAACCAATGAAATATAAATCAAATGAAAATTGCCTTAAATTATTTATTTTCAATTAATAAAGTACATGTAATGATAGTTTAAAAATTATATGTATTCATGTTCATTTGGTGTGCAACCAGGCAAATTTAGCTTAAATCCATAAAATTAATATTAAGGATGTTTTAATTTTTTGTAACTTTCCATATGCATAAGAATCTTAATTAACTTCCTACATAAAATACGAAATCAGATGATTTAAGGAAAAAGGATGACATTATATAAAAATTATTTAAACACATCGCAAAATATTGATTGAATTTTAGTATTTTTTTATAAATAAATTTAATTTGTATGAAATAATTATTAGTTTTTAAAAAGAACTTTAAGCAGTAATTTTAATTTAAAAAATAATTTATATATTTTTGTTGTACTTATTATTTTTATGTTTTCGCAACCTACACATAAACATAGTAGAAAATTAGATAATACAACATTAATGAAATATATCTTTTTCCTTCGGACCCTTTTTGCATTGCATTATGCTAGTTTGTGAGCTAGGGTAGAAACTTCTATTTCAGTCAATCAAATTATACAGTTTCAAATTCTTTTTTCTTATCACTTTTTTAAAGCAAAATAGAATGTTCTTTTAGTCCTTGCATATATTCCTAGTTTGATTACCTTAGAAATGAAAACTTTCTAAAACCATCATAAATTTTTTGGCTACAAATATATACAAATGAGGTAAAAGTTCAGCTTCTAGACTTGATATATGTTTGATTAAAGTTTTTCATTTTCTACCATGAGCTTTTTATAACAGAACCAAAATAAAATTCATCATAAAGGATTTATTCAAATAAAGGTATTTTCAGGTAGTGGCAAATATAATGATTTCCAGGATAATTTTTTAAAAATGAATATGTTAATCTTTAAAAGCAATGGGAAATTGAATTCCGTAAGAAATAAGACTCTACTGCAGATTTTAGAGTTGCAGTATATAGTACTTGAAATGATTATGATGATTTATTGTAAACCTTCATAGAACAATTTATATAAAAAGGTATAATGGTTAATGGAGAAATTCATTTTGTGAAAAAAAATTGAATTGAAATTTAATTGTTATAGTAAAAAAAAAAACAGCGTTTAATATTCATTAAAATTTAATTTAATCTTATTTTAGTATTGCAAGTTTTTATTATGAACGTACCATATTATTGTAAAAATCTTACACATTCTTAAACACATTGCTATATTGCTCATTTAAATTTAATTAATAAGGATATTTCTGTAATTTGAATCACTGCCATAATTGTATGATGAAATAAGTGATTGGTTATTTATGATGGGATATAAGATAATTTTACATGACAAATTTGCTATAAATAACCTAATTTAAATATATTTTGTTTTTATTCAACAATGAGTATTGAAATTTTTAAGCAAACTCTTGTTTATAAGATGATCAAAATTAAATTTTCAGAGCTATTTTCGTTTCACAGATAAGCGAAGTTTTCCTTCTCTAATGTCAAAATAGATGCTTTCAATGCTTGCTACAAATGCATGTCTTCCACTTATTGCCATGAAAATGTTTTTCTTGCTTAATAGAGACAAAAGAAAAAAGTCCAGGTAAGTACTATTTATTAGTATTTATAAGCTTATAAATACCGATAAATAATGCTTGCCTGTAACTATTGACAATACTACTTTTTCCATATCTTTAAAATTTGGAACAATTTAGAAATATTTTAGTAACTCCAATCTGCTGCAGTAATATTCCTTTTAGAAAATAATTATATTTTCACGTATCAAAGAAAGATTATATTTACGTAGAAATATTTTATTCACCTAAGAGAAAAATTTTCTAATTATAAAACAGCTTATTCATTTTCAGAAAAGAATTTTTGAAATTTAAAATTATTTTGTCTCTAAAAAATAAATTTGTCTTATAAAAATAATTTGAATTGCTAGGTTAATAATTCACATTTAAAAAACAATGAATTTATTTTAAGGAAATGAGATTACTAGGTAAACAATGCTTGGAAATGTCATAAAAGTTCCCGAATTATTTTTATAACTTCTTTTATATAGGACATATGATTCTACCAACATTGTTTTTTGTACAAACCTTTTACAGTGTAGTTTATGCATGGAGAGATTGATTGCCATTTACACACTCTTTTAACAATTTCTTAAAGATGTTCATACATATTTGATACTGTATATATATTTATGCATTTTTGCTGCATCTCGCAGTATTTTTTCTTTTATCCCGATGTTCTTGAAAAAATAATTCCGAATCTTACAAACCTGGATGTCAACTGTGATTTTATTGATGAGGATAGTATTGTTACTTATGCGCTTTGATTTGTTAAACTATTTTGGATGAATTGAATATGTCTTTTGCATTTTTACAACTCAATTTTCAATATTTTAGAACAAGCTTTCGATTGTTTGTTTCATCAACTCACTGTATGGAGTCAAAAATATTCCTTTAAAAATATTTTTCTTAATGGACGTTTAATACTTTTATTATTATTTATATAATTATTACATAGTAGATAATATCCTTTGTCAGGAAAAAAAGAAATTTTAAACCTCATAGTGACTGACCATGACAAATCCTCACACACAAAACAGCGTAATGATATCTATCTTGAAATTTTCTTTGGTTTTACTATAAACCGATAAAATTTTGTTCTTAAAGCATGATCTTAGTGACAAGAAAAAAGGGAGTTTTAAAATCTACGTTTGAAAAATTTTGCTATCACTGAATTGCATTTTTCTCTTGCCAGTGCTTTCGATTTTCTCAAAAAATCTCTAAAACTAGTAATATTTGACTACATAATCTCTTGTCATGTATGACTTTTTATTAATTTTTTTATATTTAATCCTCTATTTTTTCAAAGATTTCATGCTATAATATTGAATAAATTCTCAGGAAACACAATAGGAGATGTCTTTAATAAACCCCCTATTTTTTCATTCAAAAGCTTGAAATTCTGCTTAAATTGTAGGTCCTGATATAATTTTCCTTGAGTGCAAAAACTGACTGTAAGCTAGCAAGTAAATCAGATAAATTCTTACTTAAAAATAAATTTAAATATTAAATAATAAGAGTAGATTATTGTTGTTTCGAGATTTTCTTCTCTCAGTTTCAAGATAGAATGCTTTTCCTAATGCTGAGAGAAAAGAACTGTGTGGAGATACTAAATAATTAATCAAATCACGGTTAAATGAATGAAATGAATTATAATTATCATTAACATTTGTGTTTGTTCAAAAAGTAAAATCTCTTTTACTTTTTCATTTATAATTAGTTTATTTTATTTGATTCTGAAATTAGAGAAGAAATTGTAATTATTAATGTCAAACTTTTTAATATTCTTAAAGTGAAAAAATTAAACTATACACAATTGTATACAAAAAATGAACAAAATAAAGCAATAACCATATGATAAAAAATCGGATGAGAATCTTATTTCATTCAGTTAACTGATGTAAGATTAGAAACAGTTCTTCACGCTTGCACTTTTGCGAGATCATTTCAAAATGTAATACAATTAACCAAAAAATCAGTACCAAACTATAATTTTTTCTAAATTTTTGTTTACT
>JAPDSC010107684.1:85904-100798 GCA_026290005.1 Latrodectus geometricus
TTACAATTTTTCTATATGGGAAAAGTATATATTGCTGAAGCTTATTCCTTATTGTACTAATATAGTATTCATTATTGTACTAATATAGTATATTAAACTTTCATTAAACTTATAGATTACCCTTTATTTTTCATAGAGAGAATCGGCGATACTCTTTTGATACCTATTTTTATTTTAAAATTTATTTATTCATTAAGATAGTAGGAATTTAAATCAAATTTTTCATAATATTTAACAAATATAACCATTAAATTTTCCATACCAGAAATCGGTAGAAAAACCCTTAATTATATAGTGCACAAAATTATTCAAGTAAAAGGAAAACAAACAGAGCTTTATTCATTTATGTGTTAGAACATTTATGTATAAAAAAATCAGTACCAAACTATAATTTTTTCTAAATTTTTGTTTACTCTTTCCTCTAGTATTCATTCAGAAATCCGCTCCTATATTTTGAGGAATCAAATTGTGCCAAATTTTAAGGAATGCTTTGAATGCTAATTTATAAATCGAATGTAAAATACTATGCAAGTAGAATAAGAAAATTACAATTTTTCTATATGGGAAAAGTATATATTGCTGAAGCTTATTCATTATTGTAATAATATAGTAAATGTAAAAACATGTTTCTTACGGAATAATAACTTTATAGTTTTTAAATTAAAAGGCAATAAACATGGAAAAATTTTGCAGAGGGAAATCTTTATTTGATGACAAGCTCTGTCTTTGTTTTCTGGAAAACGGAGAAAAAGAAATAGGTTTATTTGTCCATAAAGCTTAATTAGATCATGAGCTACGGTTAAAAGTGGATTCCGAACTTTTTAAAATTTTGAAATCCGTGGTACGAATCAAAGTCGTTAAATGTTGAACCGATGATTAGATTGTTAAGTCTTCTACTGATAAATCAACGGGAAAGAAACTTATTTTACATACAGAATTAGCAATATTTGTCGAGTCTAATGTGTTGCATAAATTTTGTGGAACGATGATAAATAGTTCGCTTCGAATATAAAAATATTTAAAAACATTTTCCTTTTTGAATAGTATTAAAACCTAAAATAATCTCACAAAATGCCTTATTTTTCAGTAAAAAACTTGGCTTATAATATTTTTTAAAAAAACATCTGCTTTTTGATGAAATTGATAAATATGTGTGTTAGAAAAAATTTTTTAAACTTTTATATTAGATTCAATTTAAATAATTTTTTTACTTCACAATTAATTTTTTCCTCCTTTAAAATCTATTTGCAATTTTTTCATAAAAAATTATTTCTTTTCCTTATAAAGTAATACAATAAGTTAATATAATTTAATTTAGAATGAGTGTTTCTCTGAAGTGAATTATAACTAAATTTACAGTGAAAAATATATTTAACTTGTTTTTATTGTTATAATGCAGGTATTAATATATTTAACTTGCTTTTATTGTTATTTTGTTTGTTTAAAGCTTTGGAAAAATCAATTTCCTGAATTGATTAAAACATCTATAATATAAATTTCCAAAAAAGAAAAAAAAAAAAAAAAAAAAAAAAAAAAACACTTCATATAAATATTTATAAAATAATGTTTCAAATTATAATTAAACATAGAAAATTAAGATAATTTGAGTTTATTTAAAAATTCTTCAATAAAAAAATTATTAATTTTTAATGTTAAAAAAAGAAAAACAAAATATTTAGAAAATGAATAGTAAAATGTTATGCCTTGTTGTGCAGAAACAAATATACATATATATATATATCAAGATGGTGTGAATTTTTAAATTAAACTTTCATTAAACTTATAGATTACCCTTTATTTTTCATAGAGAGAATTGGCAACACTCTTTTGATACTTATTTTTATTTTAAAATTTATTTATTCATTAAGATAGTAGGAACTTAAATCAAGTTTTTCATAATATTTAACAAATATAACCATTAAATTTTCCATACCAGAAATCGGTAGAAAAACCCTTAATTATATAGAGCACAAAATTTTTAAAGTAAAAGGAAAACAAACAGAGCTTTATTCATTTATGTGTTAGAACATTTATGTATACAAAAATTATAAAACTTAAAGAACAATACGCACTTTTATAGCTCTGCATTGTAAATGCAGTAAATTATTAATTAAATGAACTAAATGTGAATACTATTACTGCCTTTCTTCGCATTCTGTTGTTGTTGCATTAATATACTTCCTTAAACCTAGCCTAGAGTTATGCACCACCAATTAGCTGTAAGTAGCCGGGTGTGAGTCTTTGCAATTTATATGCATGAATCAAGCAGGAATGCTTGACCTACAAATTCTCAGTGATATCATCTCACTTGGAGGACATTGCGACAATGATATATTTAATCCATAAACCTAGCCTCCTTTAGTTGAACACAACGGATTTCCGGTTAAGTCGGAATTCAAACTTTCTATTATCAAATAATGAGAACAACACATTAACCAACTAATCCAATGCCGGGCTACTCCTATTTTGTTATTTTAAGCTAATTTTAGAATAACTGAGTATTATAATTTTGCATCAACATTTAGCGTTGAATAGTAATTACATTTGAACTAATGCATAATGGTTCAAATAGGTATTTAAGCGTAAACATAGAGGGATGTATTTTTTGTTTAATTTTTTTAGGAATGTATCACTCATATTTAATTTCTTTTAAACAAGGTCTGTATATTTTTAGACTTTATTTTTGGTGTACACCAAAAAAAAAAATACTTTCTCTCATATAAGATTCTTATTTTTATGTTGAGAATTTGTGTGACTGATCATGGAAAAATTATCCCATAAATTATGAAGCATTTATTATTCAAGAATAATTCTAAATATTGAATATCAAGATAATGAATAATGTTTTTAGGTATCAAAAAATTCTCAGAAATGTATTGAAATTTTGATAAAAAATAACATTTTCCACAAATAGTTAAAATTTTAAATGTGTTTTCTGAAAAAAGAAACGAGGTAGGTACGAACTGTAGCAAATTATAAAAATAAACTAAATCTTAGAAATAAATCTTATTTCTATATAATACCTTACATTATAACTGATTTTTTCTGTGAATTACCTTATTGATTCATTTATTTTTGCATTGTACAGCACTGTAATTGATGATCTTAAATGTGCTTCCAAAAAGGTTTAAGTTTGAGCTATATTTTCAGAACACGTTAATTCATAAGATGATGAATGATGTTTTATTACTATTTTTACCACTTTGAAAATTTTATTGGGCTGATATAACTTTTTTATGTTATCGAAACCTTTATTTATAATAAATATTCAGGAATATATTTTATAAGAAAATATTTTAAGGACACATAATAATTATTTTTACCACATGCGTTAAATGATTGATTTTACACACACAATTAAATAATCAGTATCAAATAATTTACGACAGTCAAATATTCATTTATACTTAAGATAAAATATAATACGAAACTTAATTAGTAAGAAATAAATATATATTTATTATATAATATGATATTTTTGGTCTTACTGAGCTCTTTTTAAATATATTTTCTTTTGTATATTCCTTTTCTAGATTTTCATGAACTACAAATAATTTCGCTGTGGAAATATATGAATAGATATTGCTTGATATAAATAAAAATTGCAATTGATTTAAATTAGATCAAGACAAATTGTTTTTTTATTTAAACCAAACGTAATCGCTGAAAATATCCTCTTACTTTAAACCACCTTTAATTTACATCGACATAACATTTTGTTATATTTATTTACATTTCATTTTTCTGTTTATTCAAAGTATTTCATCTCGGGTTTTTTTATTTCAGTGATGCTATCACTACTTAATGAAAATCAATCATAACTAAATTGGAGACACATTTTTTCCTTTTTAATATTTGTAATAATTTTCTTTTAAAGGTAAAAGAAATCAAGAATGTCTATATCATTATTTCAAATGTTATTAATATTATATTTTTTCCAATTTGCAAGTTTTTAATTGGTCTAAAAAACCAATTAAAAATAGCAGTTAGAAGAAGTTTCTATAATTTCTCAAATTAAATTTTTCTGAAAAAGTTTTAAATAAAGTAGAATTTTCTAAAAATTAATATACAGAGCATTAAAATATTTTTAGTGAAATTCATGAATCATTAAAGAAGAGCCATTTAAAAAGCTCTCTTATAAAAATAAGTAAACTAATCCATCATATAGATAATTTATATCTATTAAATAAAGTTAATTAAGTCAAATTGAAATCATACATGAAAGTTTCATGTATGATTTCAATTTGACTTAACCATAAAAACGATAACACAATTTCAATAAAAATAATTTCAATAACACTTAAATTTTTATATTTAATTCTATTTGTGATTTAATGTAAAGGAATTGGTATGTTTAGTTTCTCTTCCGCTATAATAAATAACTCAAGCTGTTATTTTCGATTATTTTTCCTCAATGACTATTTATTTCCTTAGTTTTACTTTGAGCAACTAATCATATAAATACTAACACTTATAAATATTATACACGTAATTTGAAACAGGACTTTAAAGACGTGATTAGAAACCATTTCCTTAATTAAAACCGATTACATGAAATGACTTTACTTCCTTACTTTGCATGATTATTATTATAACTCTATTTCTTTTTATTAATAACTTCAACTTATATACCAATAGTTAGAATTTTGTGGAAAATTAATAAAGATAAGTAAATAAATTTATGTATTCCTTTCTGACTAAAATTAACAAATTGTTTTTTTGGAGGTTTCGTTCTACAAATATTAGCTATTCCGTTAAATTTCTACAATAGTTAGATATAGAAGAAAAGGAGTTTCTAAAAGTTAATATATTTCTTCAAATTTATTGATAGGAGTTTAAAAAATATTATTTATAAATCAGTTGAAGCTAAAAAAATAAAATAACAACCCTTATATTACATGTTAAATATAAATATGATCATTCAAAGTACCACAAATTGTGATTCAGAGAGAATTAACTAAAATTTTCAATTAGTATATAAATATTTTGAGCAAGAATATTTGATAGTGAACCATAATTCTTATGAGTACAGCAAAATAAAAAATAAACTTAAGTACTAGGAAATGCTTAGTGATATAATTATAAGTTTTGAAATGATGCTTTGAAATGATTGATTTTTGTAATTAATTTAATTTTTGTATGCATTTACAGCTTTACTAAACTTTTTATAGAAGTCACTCTTGAGTGAGTGATCATTTACTTTCATTCACTAGTATGCTAATGGCTAGTTTCAAAATTAAATATAAGAATTCATTAAAAAATTGTAGAAATACCTTTAAATTAATTCATCCCTTTATCAGCTTTATTCAGTGTATGCTTAAATATATTTAATGGTATTTGATATCCAAGTTCATCAATTTGGTTTCTATTAAGTATTTTCTGAAACAAAGTGCAGTCATGCACAATTTCCTAGTATTTGCTACAGTCCAATATTTAAAATTTCTAAAATTTTAATCCTTATATTTTATATGAGGTTCATTAATAACCCCGAATTATTTTACTTCCAATTTTTTGAAATATTTTCATATTAAAGATTTAATTTTATTAAAGTCAAATTTATAGTTTTTGAGTAATATATTTAACTGTTTCATAACTAAAGTTATATAACACTAAAAAGTGCTTCAAATTAGAAATACTCTTCCATTAGAAAATATGAATATAAATTGCAAAAATTTAGTTTTTTTAATTTTATAAAATAAAGTCGATGTCATATTCTGAAGTTCGTGACAAAACAGCATAAACTTTATCTTTTTATGTTTCAGTTTTATAAATGAATAAGTTTCAAACAGGGAATTTTAGCATATAACTCAATTATTTCTTGAAAGCTTATTTTTATTCGAGGTTTTAGAGAATTTATTTTAGAGAAAATGTCACTTATCTCACACTATAAATATCGTGAACATAAAAAGTTCTTGATTTGCATAATAATTGTGTGTTGATAAATTGAAGCTTCGCGTGTTTCAGAAAAAAATGTGAAAGAAAGAAAGGAGAAAAATTGCATCATTACAAGATATTTTTGCTCAAAGAAATTTATTTCTCGCTTTTGTTTTATTTTTTAAAGTTGAATCAGTCAATATCTATTACATATTTCAAATGTTAAATTCTTTTACAATACATTTCTTCATTGATATTTATGAGGAGAATTTCACGAAGCAAAAAAACTCATTTTGTTTGTTTAAAAATTTGACAATTAAAAACTAACATAAATATCAGTTAAATAAAATTTCTTCAATGAGTTTAATTAATTTAACATATGAAAAATTTTGTGATTTTAACTCCCCAAATATCATAAGTGCATCAATTGTTTTGCTTGTTATAGAAAACTAGTACAGGGGATAAATTATGAATTCAGTTATTGAATGTAGATTTAAATACTAAGCATATATTTAAATACTAATAGTATCAGCAAATTAATTAAATGTATTGAAAGTGCTAAACTTAGATTTATATAAAGATTATATTATTGCTTAAATATACATAATGTTAATTAACATTTTTCCTTATATATATAAAATTATTAAATTTAATAATTAAAATATAACCATGAAGTAAAAATATTTCTCTTAACTTTTCAAGAAAAGTTAATAGGCTTATAAAGAGGATCAAAATATAGCACGCACATTGAATAATAATAGTTCTGAGCTTCTAAAATAACACCTTACACACATATTTAAATAACATTGATGAAATTGAAAAACAATGATGTTTATTGTGAAAATCATTTTTAAAGAAATTGTTGAATTTCCTCTAAAATACTTTAATACAATGTGTAATTTCACCATGCAAGAATACAGGAATATATACAGGAATACATATTTAAATATATAAGTATAGTTTGTGTTATTCGAATGAAATAGTAATGACACTTTAAAAGGCTTTAATAGACATTTTACAAACATAATAAAGATTCCATTGTGGAAAAATAGAAATTAAATAATTTTTTTTGAAATTAAATACCTCTTTTCCCCCAATTATTATTAATTAATTATTTTTTTATTTCTCTTCATTATCATTTTACTTTATATTTGTGTTTGCTTTTTTTCTTCACTTTTTGTTTTTCGCTAATTTTTATTGATATATAGAACTCAATTTGAAAAAACTTATATTCGAAGTAAAATTTGAAACAATTTTTCACCAGAAGTTTATTCGAGGTTAATTGCTTGTATGCTTTTAATTCATTTATTTTAAATTAGACAAAACAAATGCATTCAGTTGTATAAACAAAGCATTATAACCCAAGATTTTTAAATAATTTTCCCGTTATTTTTTTCTGGATCACAAATGAGCAACATTACAGTAATTTTAATTTGGGATTTCTGAATAAATCTAAATTTTACCACATTAAGAGTTATTTCCTAATCATTCTTCTCATTGAAGTTTTGACATATAATATACAATTTCAGTTTCAGATATAAATAAATGTAGATTGATTTAATGTTAATATTCTATTTATGTTTCAGGAATATAACGATGTTTTTAAGGCATTTTTTAAAATAATGTTTAAAATCCTAATAAGCATGTAATCAACTGATTATTTGATAAAGTTCTTATTTAGATTGCTGTTGTTCTAGCAGATCAACTATTAATTGTTTGATTTCATTAACGATTCTGTTGAAAGATGATAATAAAATGAAATATTTTTAAGCATTTTTTACCTTGCAACTATCGGACCTTGTTGTAAAAGTGTTTTAGTTGTAACCTTGTTGACATCACGTAGTTGATAACTAAACGGCCGAAAACTTTTGCATTTGTATATGATGATATTGTGATTGTGTGATTTCGGAAAGATTTTTGCAGAACAATGATTTTTGTTCATATGTCATAATTAAGGAAAATTGAAAAATTTTCAAGCACTCATTCAGACAGTTGTGTATGTAAAAAGTAGAAATGAACTACCCAACTCTCATTGATCAGCTGTGACTATGATTGAACTCGGGATCTTGCATTCAGAAGTGTCCTCATCCTATCGACAGACAGGAATCCGAAGTGAACAAGAAAGCAAAGTCCTACCACTGAACTGTAATGAATCCTTGATTGAAATTTGTAGAAGTTAAAAGAATATTTAACCACATTTCTATAATTCAAAGAACATTGCTTTTCTGAACAATTATTTGTACTAAATAAGTGTAATGAGTACAAAATTTAAGCGTTGCCATTCCCAAACCCCTATACATCATACCCAGAGTATATTCATTACAAATATATATTTGTGTTTTTATTTAAACTTAATTTTTATCATAATTTTATTAGTTTTCATTGCCTTATTTTGGAGAATTTCACAGAACGTCGACTTATTTAACTGTAGCTAATGTTCAAAGAGGCAAGTGCTGTTCACTATACTAAAACTATCAGATTCATATGGGTTGGGCGTATCATCGTTTGGGCAACAATACGCTAAAGGAAATATTTTCATCTAGACTATATTATAAGAAGAGGAAGACCTAAAATTCCATTATTAATTGCAGTAAAAGAGGTCTGTTTTGTCCTCAGAATAAAGAATCTGAAGAGTTTAACTGCTAGTAGAGTCAGTTAAAAGCAACTGGTTCAAAAGGGCCTTGGCACACTCTGGTCTGCCTCGCCAAGGATGATGATGATTTCTAGTCATAACTATAGTTCATTGTCATTATAGACTAAGTATGTTAAAAATCAAGCTGTTGGACATAGAAAAACTAAGATTGGATATAAAGCAATCCTTGTTCCAAATTATACAATGATCATAGATGAAGATTTAAATCTGTAGATTGTCTGAGAAATTATCAAAAGTAATCCCAAACATACTCTATCACATACGAGTCTGGGGGTTGAGCAACTTATTTCCTTCTCTCAAAACCCTGACCCTCAAATATTGTCCTCAATAAGCACAACTGGTAGTAGTCACACATTATCATTTATAGAAATGAAATTATTACTAATAGTAGTGGCATATGATGGTGAAAATATAGATAAAGGATCTCAAATTAGTCAGAATTTTTCAATATAGGGCAGTATATTTTAAGGTACAACATGGTTATAGTTGTTCATCACTGTAAAAATGATAGTAGGACTGCAGTATATTTTAAATACATTAAATAACTGCATCAGCATTCATGAAAATTACATGTATTGACATTCAAATTTATTCATGCTACTGAAATAAAATAAGTCTTCTCCTTTTCAAATAAATTTCATGAAAAAAATGAAAGTGAAAAACTTATGATATAATGTATAAATTATTTTGTTCTTTTATGTCATAATAGCTTTGAGGCGAAAATTCGTAATAGTCGAAATAATGCCATTTGCAAAATTGAAAACATAATGGGCCTGTTGTAAAGTTTTATAAATATTTTGCATGAAACTTGAAAAAATATAAATTTAATATTTAAATTGAGAAACTAAAGTGATATATCTGTAAGAAATATTTTAAAATTATAGTAGTAATATTGAATTGAGCAGCTTTTCTCTATTATTGTTATGACATTCATTTCATTTAATCTCTAAACTTTCATTTTTTACTCTAATTTCATTTAATTTTATGGAGAAGAGTTTGATAATGGAATGATTAGTTATGAAATGTGAGAAAATTAAGATGAAATATTTTATTTCATTTTTATACTTATCAGACACTACACCATATCATGACAGTATATTATTTTTCAATTTTACTTGCAATTAGAGAATCTCTTACTGTTATAAATACTATCAAAAAGTTATTAAAACCTAACAAAAGGGTTTTATATTAGTAGAAATTTAGTAACTCTCAGAAAAATGGTTGATTTATAAAAAGATTTCTTAAAGAGGAATTACCCAGTGATATTTTGAAATATATATTGATAGTAAATACAAGTACTTTTGTACCTATGAAAATCAAATATTACTGATTTTGATGACTTTGCTTATTGAGTACAGATATTCTTCTCAGGCTTTACATTTTAAGTATTTACTTCTTGAAAATTTTTATTTTATCTTTCTTGATTTAAATTTGCTTTCTTCAATGTTTTTCTCAATGTCATAGTTTTGTAAAAGCTAATGGTAATATTAAACTTCACTTTGCTAAATGACTGATTGCTTCTAGACTTATGCAAAATAAATTTGTGTAAAATCTAAATTTTATTGAGTTTAATTTTATTTTAAGTTCTGAAAAGTCAGAAAATACAACAAATCACCGCTGCTTGTTAAAAATTATCAAAACGAAAAATAAATGTGCAATTTGCATTAGCTATCCTCTTTTTACAATTGAATTAATAATTTTTTTGAAAATACCTATCATTTATATGAATTAAATCATTTTTATGCTGAAAATTTTTTGATTTTCTTACTTCCCTTGTGTCAAATTTAATTGTATCTCTATTATTATTTATAAATTTTAGTTAATTAATTATAATAATAAAATTATTATTAATTAAATTTTACATAAATCAATACATGAAATACTTATAAAATTCAAACAACTCTTGTATACGTAAGGTAACCAGAAAAGTACTGTCACTTTTAGATAAGGCAAATTGCATGTGCATTTTATATACTCGCGCATAAATATGCATAATACTACCTTCGGTATTTTCAGACAAGAGAACATAAGACTTGCTTACAAGGCAATTTTATAGAATTCGGTTAAGTTTTTTTTAATCCAAAAATAGGTCTAATAATGGCCGTAAACAAGGACGTTATTAGAGAATGTTTGTTATATGAGTATAAATTGTACAAACGCTGCATAGAAATGCGTAAAAATATGTATAGCAAATTTGAAGACAAATCAGAAGCTAAACATTCCTCACAAAGGTAGCATTCAAATTCCGTTCCAGTAATGCATCTCTTGAAGCTGCACCACGCTCGGGCTTGCCAACAGTCTTAAATGTCGACGATTTGAAAAGTGTTATCGAAGAGAATACTTTTACAACATGTCAATGAACTTGCAATTAAGTTCCACGTATCTGAAGAAACCATTCGTGCTCACTTATACACTCTGGGGAAGATCCTTCGTGAATTTACTAATGTAATAAATTCCACGGTTTATCCATCTGTTATTACTTTCTCACCGGAAAATCTAAACTTTTCTACTAACGAGTGATTGAAAATGGATCCAGTACACTATCTACAAACGTTTATACTATTGGTTATCACGTACAAATCCGATTTCAGGAACTGCAAAGGTGATCCATTCGCAGAAGCCCGTGCTGTGTGTATGGTGGACATCGACTGGCATTGTCTTTCACGAGTCACATAAATGTTTCTATCTATATTACATTAATCATATTATTAATGTATACATTAATTCAACAACAGGAATGTGTATAAGAGACCTGCGTCAGAAACAGCCAGCATTGATGAATAGAAAAAACGTTCTGTATGAGTTCACCTGATAAACGAATGGTTGATGATATCGGTACAAAATCAGTAACTTAGAAAATTTACCGAAACTATTTTCACATATGTTTTAATCTGCTAAATGAAGAATATAATTTTGAAAATTTCATTTCAATATATTTTTTTGATAACGTAATAACTTAAATCTTTTCTAATACTTTTGTGATGCTAAGTTCTCTTATTTTTAAGTTAAAATATTGTGGAACGAAAATAACCACAGACAATTAAAAATTTTTCTTACTACCAGATGGTATTGATCTATGCAAATTTTCAGTTTCATCTATTATCTTTTAATAGCAACATTATAATATATTCAAATTTTTTTACAAATATCAAAACATGCTTTCTTGCAAATACCTAAAAATAAAAGGGTGAAAAATTATTTATTTGTTTCAACGTATATTTAAAATCTAAAATTTTAGTTTATGAAGTATAACTAAAGATCAATACTTTGTAATTGCGTAACATTTTCCATTATACCAAGAATGTTAGTGAAAGGAAAAGCACTCAAGATAATTTAATAATAGAGTTTAAAATTTTGGTTTATAAAGAATATTTCCCCTGAAATGTATGGTGCTGCGAATATTGTTTAACTCACAAGTTCATTTTGTAAAAACGAGAAATCCTTGACTATATCCTAGGTAAATAAATGATGCTAGTATTTTCTTCCAAACTGCAAATTCAAATGCATTCATGAAAATAAAAAAATACTTTAGACACTATTTTGAATGAAAAATCATTTGGTCACTATACAATTAAGTTATAGAAGGAGATATACAAATTAGGAAAATTATTAACTAAATTTTTTATATCATTTCAAATTAGAATTTTCTCTCCACAATTTGTTAATAGTTGTTATGAAAAATAAAATCATGCAATCTTCATTTTTAATGATAAATTAAAAACTTATAGCTTTAGATTATTTTAACTAATGTTAAGCTTGATCAGAAAGATTTTTTTTTTCTTTTGAAAAATTGATAAACTCAAATAATTTAAAAATTAAAGCAATAATTTTGTATATGTATTTTATGACTATTCCTTTACAGATAAAATTACTTTATGAAAACTTGTATATTGATAATGCAAACTTTTTGAATTATATTTAGAATGAAAATTTTATCAAATTGACTTAAATATTGCCACAAGTCATGTGCAAAAGAAAATTCAGAAGAAAGGTGTTCTTGGAGCAAAATAAAATTATACAGTTAATTCTATTCCTATTGATCAAAAGAAAATTTAACTTCTGTTTTTGTTTCCTACAAGAATTTTTTATGTTATAAGTTTGTATCTCACTAGTTTCTTCCTTCCACAGAAAGTCTTCCTAGAAAGCAATGCTGCTTTTATTATAGAAATAGTACAAGGCCCTTTCCTAATCTCAATGATTTTAAGCTTCATTGTATCAAGATGTGGAAAACTTAAAAACTAGAAATATGTTTTTAATGGTTATTTTTTCATAATTTATTTTTAATTGTAATTTTTATTTTTTTAAATTTGTGCTACTTCTGTAAATTAAATTGTAATCAATTTTGACAATAATTGCTAAAATTAAAATCTGCATATTTTTGATTTTCAAAGTCCTTTCTTTTATTTTAGAAGTTGTTTTAGGATGTAGTTATGATAATTAAGATTAGACTCTCTCTCTCTTTGATATAAACGTAGCAAATTTACGTATATTATTTATTTAGATTTTATGGCTAACTATTGGCAATTTTATATATGTGCTAGAACACACACACACATATATGCATATTATCACAAATACTTGAATAAGTGCATCCAAAAGTTGCAAAATATAAAGAAATACTCTTTAAAAATCTTTAAATAGTTTTCGCTTAAAGTAATTCATTTTCCTGAGTCTAGTTAAAGTTCGTTTTATTCTTTTACTATTTTTAAAAATAAAATTTTAAAAAATGATTTTGGATAAATGTTTTCGAAACGAACGCAAATTCTTAGCGATAATTTATTTTCTCGTTTTTAATATATTATAAATGAGCGTGGTATTATACATTTTTTTGTAAAAAAATTGAAGGGAAACATTATTTGTTATATTATGTTCATAACTTGAATAAAAACTTGAAATTTATAAATTAATTTTAAATATTATATTTTCATAATTTATTGTTACGTGTTTTCAAAAATATTTAGATTTATTTTTAAATTTCATGTACATTGTTTATGTATTTCATAAACTTTGAGCAAGAAATATTTTGAAAATGTAAAACTAAGGGAAAGTTTATTCACGCAACCATACCTTTAAAGTAAATCGGAACAACTCTTTGTATTGAAAAGGCAAATATACTCTGAGCTGAAATAATAACACAGCTATCAGCAGTATATGTACATCAGAAAATAATATGCACGTAGAAGCACTCGAGTAGTTTCTCGTTTCCGAAAGATCTTTTCCGGAAGGCAAGTTCACTTTCTTATATAACCTATTTTTATCTCTTATTTCTTTATAAAATTCTCAGCACATGTACACCCTTTTTAGGAATGCATACTAAATATGAACTTCCTTTGTTTGTCATGGGTAAATAAAATTCTTGGGATAGATATCGCGAATCAATATATCGAGTGTTTCATATATTTTAATAAATTTTATTCTCCTAATTTTAGCATAAGCCAGGCTTAAAAACAATTTTTGAGTTTATTAAATTAAAGTTAAAAAAGTAAACCATTTTTCATATCCAATTGCAGATGGCTGAATAGCAAAAACACGAAGCAAGATGAAGTTTTTCAATTAATAACATTTTCAATTATATATTTAGTATTTTCTTCTATTCATTCTCAGTTGCCCACTTCATTTAAGAACAACCTAGAGAAAAATGTTTTTTTTTAAAATAAAATGGACAGCTAGCTAATGTGTTTGATTGAATACATTTTTATTTTATTGCAAATAATTGACTTATATAAAATTAGTGACACTTAAGTAACTTATTATCATAAAGCAGAGTGTAAAGTATTATATTTGTAAGTATACAAAAAAGAAAGTATTAAGTATTATTATCTCAAAAGTATGATATTTTAAATATGTGTTACACAGCTGGAGTTATTATATCCATCTCTGTTTTGGTAAGGCATTTAAATGATTAGTTTTAACTAACAGTCTTTTGGCGTACTTGAAATACTTTCTTAACATATGTTCACAAATACAATTTTAATAATTTTTGTGAAATGTTTTTATGCAAAACCTACTAACTTTCTATCAGTTTTTAAAATGATATGAAATAAAATTAATATAAAATATTGATCAATTGGAAAACATTTATTATTAATATAATTACTTTGATGGTGTTAAATTTTATTTTACAATCAAATATTTTCCAAATTTAAATAAAAAAAGAAGTAAATGCCAAAATTTAAATATCAGATTGAATGAAAGTATAGGACAAAGAACACATTTCTTGTATTATGTTGGTTATTATCTAGGTAAGTTTTTATATAGTTTTTCACTAAAACGTTTTTATGAAGATAATTACAAAATGTGTAAAATATTAAATTGTTTGTCAACAAAACCTTTATATATATATATATATATATATATATATATATAT
>JAPDSC010107684.1:100898-146779 GCA_026290005.1 Latrodectus geometricus
ATATATATATATATATATATATATATATATATATATATAAGTTAATGCAGCTCCAATAAAAATTTAAAAATGCCGTGAATACACATAAATAAAAGCTTTACAAATAAAAATAGAAATATCTTTCATAAAACATTATAAGAAACAAACAATCAATATTGATTGTAATAGCTTTGAAATCGAATCAACGGAAGTAGAAACGATTTATGTCACCATAAAATGATTCAACAAGAGTAAATGCATGCACCCTATTCTAAAACAGAATGATTTAGAGCTCTATAACTGTGGTTTGAGAGAGGGACATTGAAAGTCTCAATTCTTTTGGAGACATCTCATTCATGACTTGCTCTCGAAAGACACTTAATAGAAGGTGCATATGGTTTCTGGAAAATACTGTGGCCTAAAAGAAATTCGCACCTTAGTGAGACTTTTTATTTTATCACGATACAAATTCAAAGAAACCACTTTCTTAAACTTAAAAAAAATTTATTTATTCAAAGTAAATTTTAAAATTATTAAAATTTACTTTGTTCTTAAGATTAAAAGTGCTGCTATGATATTTAAATCCATAAGATTTTATTGCCTGACTGAAATAAAAAATATCTTTTCTTACATTAAAATAATAAAATCTAACCTGATTAAAGGCTCTTTTATATAAACAATATTAATTTTATAAAATTTACACAATTAAGGGCATTTAAGATTTATTAACCGTTAAAAAAATCTAATAATGTATTTGTTTCAATAAATGAAAGAAATCCTAAAAATACGAAGAAAGGATGGAGTTGTTATAGATTACACAGTAGAAAAAAAACCAATTTTATAAAAGAAAACCGATCATTTTAAGAATCAGAGTAACACTGTCAAACAATATAGTAAAGATAGAATGAAGAAAATATCTTAACTTATATATTATTGATATCAATTTATCAAAATTGCTTTTTCATCAAAAAAGTCAAGGTAAATTTTACAAATAGTTACACTAGATTCTAGTCAATATAAAATAATACTACTGAAACTAGGATTTCTTAATCAGATGTAACAGTTAAGATTAATATTTTTTAGAGAAACAGTGCAAAATATGTTGGAAATCAAAAGGGAATTGCATGTAGCATAAATTTAATTTAATTTTAACATAATAACCAAACTGAAAAAAGAAGTATTTTTGATTTGATTACTATGCTCATAAAGCATGTATGACACCACTATCATTTGCTTATAAGTCATTATCAATAAAATTGAGCTATAATGTTTATTAGGCATGGTGTATTCCAATTAATTTTATTAATATATAAGTATGAGGCAAAGGTATATTTAACACAATTCATCAAATGATCCTTTTTAATTATTTAATTTAGCTACTTCTGTAAAAGCTGATTTAATAATAAATTAAATTTAAGAAATGGCTTGAGAATATTTTAAATAAAAAAATAATTAAGATTATACATAGTAATTACGTATTCACCGCATAAATTTATCATTCTTTCAAAATTTTTAATGAATTTTTTAAAGTATTTTTAGTACGAAAAATAGAAGTGCTGCATTGATCAAAATTGTTACCTGATTTTTTATTTAAAAAAAATTTATTACAATATTTAATGACAAGATTTTATTCTATATATTATTAATTACTTGACGAACCTTCAGATGGTTTTGAAGAACATAGGGTTTACTTATTTCATTATTACACAAATTCACAAGAAATATATTCAAAACATTAAAACTTCTCTTTTTAATAAAAACAATGGATGACTGATTAAATATAAGAGAGATTCTTAAACTGGAATTTTCATGATTCAACGCAATGTCACTGAAGCATATTTGAAAAGGAGAACCACAGGTTGCTTTTAAATTAAAAACAAAGCTGCAAAAAAGAAAACAGGGGCATAATTATTAGCATTTTCTTACAAAGTGACAGTTTGAAGCTTCTAGAAAATGACATTTCATTAAAACGACACCTTTAAAATCCTGACACTCGGCTGGAAACGTAAAATTTGATAATGAATATGACGTCGCCCAAGTGAAGAAAGTCAATCATTCTCAGTCTGAACAGATGAAATGCTTTCTGGGAATCGATTGAGTTTTATTTAATTAACATTTTGTCTCTGGTTTGATGGTAGCTGAGAAATAATCACATTTTGATAAAAGCAGACTTAATAATTAAAATCGATTATGAAGTGAAACTCCAGATATTGAAGAGGAAATATTTCATTTCCAGCAAACATAAAGTTCTTAATTTTCATTCTTTCTTATTATTTATCTTATTGAATTGAAAAAAGTTTCAACATTTCGAATTAATTAAACATTTATTTTTAAGAATATTTCTGTTTGCTTTCTCATAAACTTTTTCCACTTGAAATTAAATATTACGATCACTTTTAACTTTAAGAAATATTATTTATGTTTAAAAAGCAATGATCAATGTCAAATGTTAAAGGAACAGATGAATAAGATTTGATATTTTTAAAACAATTTTGATAACTTATGAAGCATCTGAATATCATATTTTCTATGATATTCCTGATTTAAAATGCATTTTTCACGGTTTTCTTTGCATAAGGCTTTAACTTATAATTTAAATTAATATATTTAAAATTCGATATGTTTAAATTTTTTAGGTAGATGAACTTAAATTTAAGTACAAAATTTTAAAAGAGCTGAAATGAGCTTAAGCGAAAAATTTGAAGTGCAAATTGAATTTTGTGGTTTCAAGGTATAATATTTTTAAATTGAAGGTTATATATATATATTAAAATTTAAATTAGTATACTTGAACTTTAATCTGTTTATTTTACATGTGTAGGTTTAAAAGTTTAAATTAAAAAAACTATTGAGCTAATTATTTAGAATTAAATTAGGATTTAATATATTAGATATAGAATTATATTAAATTAGTAAAATAAAAAATGAAGTTAAGAGAGATTCATTAATTTTTAAATGATCAGTAAAGTAATTTTTAATTGATCAGTAAAGTGAGCAGAACATTGAATTAACTGTTGACCATTTTTCCTTTTCACCATTTTCGACTGTTTTGTCAACAGTTTTACACAATAGTTTCTTTACAATTTATTTTTATGATATTAAAAGCTTAGCTAGTAATTAACTTTGTATTAATTTATAAATTTGAATTTAATTATCTTTGCAATTATTCAAATATTTTTACATTTTTTGTGAATTGTTAACGAATAATAAGTTTTGCATCTATTTTCAATGAATTCTTGTAAAATTACTTCTCGAGAAGAGTGCAGTTTGAATTATATTTTTTAAACCGATCCAGTGTATAAATTACGGAAACTTGTTTAAAATAATATAAACAGAAGAGGCTCACATAATAATAGTAAAATAATAACTTTTCTACTTAGTTAAAACTTTTTAATTAGATTCTTATGAATGTGATAAAATTTATACTATTTAATTTTTGATAAATGCTCTATATACGAAAGTTTAACTTTTACTTAAAATGATTTTCACAAGTGTAATAAGTAAGGATAAATAATTAATTTCAGAGGAATTTTCAATAGAAAATGTTTTTCGGAAGAAACATTCTTTAAAAGAATATTAATCTTGAAGTTGTTATACTTTTTTAAAACATGGCATGAAATCTGAGTTAATACTGTAACTTTATAAAGAAATACGTTTTATCCAGTTTTAGAAAACTCTGTACTTTGATTTCTTTTCATTTCAATAAATTTAGTGTTAGTTTCAAAAACTAATGAAAAGTATTCTAAGAATAATACTGTTTATCGACTAAATAGCGTGCAAAGAAATCCAATTATTTCTTCAGTTTTGCTTAAACTGAGCTCTAGGTTTCTGACTGTAGTCTCTCTTTGATCGAACCATTTGTCTCTGTGGACAGATAGATAAACCAATGCACGTGAATTTTACACGAAATAGCTCAAATCACTTCGTGAAAAAGAAACATAATGTTTATTTATTCCATTATGAGGTATAGTTACCTTTTTCAACTTTCAGTAAATCCAGGGAAATCGTTCAAAACCATTTTAATGTTTTTCTTCATCAGTATACTGAAATTGTTTGTTATCATTCACGTAATACTTTTTTTTCACTTTGTTATTGTATTTCAGTAAATAAAAATCTAAGCCTTTCAGTAATGTTCAGTTTAACCTAGCAATAATTTAGTTAAAAATATTCTGTGAAGAAATAATAATCTGTTTAAACCAATAAAAAAGATTTGCACATTATTTTTAACTACTACTAAGATGATAGATCAAATAATGTGTTTCATTCATAGAAATATATTTTGATATAGTTTATATAAAAACTTTTCAAATCTTAATCATTATGAAAAATTTTTAAACAAGCAAAGAAATCTTTAAAACTAAGTAAATATGTTCGTTAAATAAAAATTACATTAAAACACAATGTGTGACTAAAAACTGCTTTAAAAGAACTTTTGGTTAAGTTGCATTATTTTTTTTTACGTGAAAGCTATACCTCATCAATAAATGAATAGATTATTAAAAAAACTTCAATAAATTACAATTAGAAATTAGCTCAACTTAATATCATTATTTAACTTCTTTAATTTTTGTATAAAGTGATTTTCCTGCACTATTTAAATTTTGAAATTAAATGTTTATTATACCTAAAATATGTTTGTTTCATTGAAAATACTGGAAATTCTTGAAACATTGTTAGTTCATAAGAATTCTAACTATTATCATCATTAAACAATTGTTCAAAAAATGTACATCAGACCTATTAACATTAAACCATCACCAGCTCTAAGAAATCAAGAAAAATAATATGTTTGGTAGTTAAAATAATTATCATTAAATTATCATTCAATTAATTATCATTAATTAATAAGGAAAATATTATTCATGTGCGAATATAAGTCGTACTTTTCTATTATATATTAGCTTGAAAAATCGTAGTGCCGCCATTGAAGTTCCTCCCCACATTGATCACAAATAGTTTATTTTAAAATGATTTAAACACATGTATCTTCTTAGTTTAAATTATTATTATAAATTACTGCAGTTAGATTTGCAAGTTTCCGTACTCTGAATGAACTATCAATAACTTATCGTTTGTTATCAGTGGTTACAGAAAGAGAAGGGGTCATATGCACTCAAAGCACTGTTTAATTAAGTATTTTTTAAACTTAGGAATGTGACCTATATTTCTACGTGTCCTACATTTGAGCAAAAGAGATACTTATAAAATTTATGATCATCATCAAAGAATTAATCTGGAAAAATTAATAAAAACTTTATAATCATAGAAAGTCAAGATTTGTTAGTGAGACAATAAAAGACAACCAAGAGACTTCCACTCCTTGGTTTTTTAATGGCGATCATGGTTTACAGGTTTTATTAAAGCAAAAACAATTTTTTAAACAAGTTTTCATGGTAATATTTAATAGTAATTGATTTTCATGTTTTAAAATAAACTAATATAAATCTGATAAGGGTTTACCACTTCTTAAAAATATAGTAGTAACTTAATGATTTGAAGTACAATGATATAACAAATTGTACATTTCTTTTTAAGCTCATTCCTCGGGTTTTTCATTCAATTTTCGAAATCACACTTACTTTTTCACGTTAATAGCAGCTAATGTATTGATTCTCTTCACATAACTTCCAATATCATAGTTCAGATAATTGGGAAATATGATAATTGGAATGAGATAACAAAAACATTTCCCAATTATTATGATTAAGATAATTGGGGAAACGTTTGATGTAATTATGAAAATTAGAATCCAACGAGTAATATTGATTTTTAAAATTGATAATTGCAACTATTATAATTGCAACTATTAATATTGTGCAACTATTAAAATTTGAAAATGTGCTCCAATTTTTTTTAAAAAAAATGTATTAAGGGTGTAATAGAGGATGTTTTTGTAATTTTTTCTATATTTTTGTCATGTTATTAAGGTACTTTCATTGTACCCAAAAATACTTATAAGAAATATCTTATTTCCTTTTTCCTGTATCAGTAAATGATAAACGAGTTTAATGAAATGTTGTATGTAGTAAATTTTGCTAAATATAAAAATTAAGTTATCAAACATATGAAGATTATTTTGTGACAAAATGATAAAGATTATTATAAAACAGCATGAAGTTTATATTTTCAGTCTCTAAATTCAAAAATGACGAGAAAGAGAATGTTTATAATCTTAGATAGACAAAACTAACGCTCATATAAAGTAATACTTTTAGAACAGGCTGCCTAAGTGTTTAATTTTCATTCTGAAAATTTCAGACCGCATTTACTTCATTTCATGATTTTGACTGATTATTTAAAGGTTCGAGGTTTTTTATAAACAAAGAAAATATTTACTATTGAAATTAAATGCAATTAATCTAAGAAATATAAAACTTAATAATCTAATAAATTTTATTTAACAACCAGCTATATGGGTCTTATTAAAAAGAAAACCATTAGTTGACAATGAAAGAAGTTTTAAAAATGATTGCTTTAGTATTCATTATGATAAAAAACGCTTAAATAACATTAAATATTGAATTTTATTAAATTTCATGATAAATTTAATTGTTTTATCTCATACTTCAACAAGTATTCATATAATCTTCTCCCAAGTAAACAGTATAAAAACAAAATATCAATCTATTTTCATTCACTTAGACACATTGACTCAGTTGCACTAGAAACGGTAAAGGATATAATAATTGCTAAATACTCCTTAAATTAATGGAATCAAAATTATTATGCTTTAAAGTATAAATCAATGTTGATAATAAAAGTAACAGAAAGAATTTGTATTCAAAAGGTTATTAAAGTAAACTGAAAATTCTGAAAAAAAAAATTTAGTTAGAACTGAATGGAATGGAAGCATTGATAAATATATGAGAACATAATTTTTGATTAATCCATTAACCTTTGTTACTGTATGCATTGTTTTTTTATTTATACTTGATTGATACTCTAGCAATATTTTTAATTGATGTGTTTTAAATTTTAGATGATTTTTAATAAATTTTTGGAAATTATTATGTTTTATCAGAATATTTTAAACAAAATCTGTAATATTCTTATTGCAATAAAAATCCTTGTATACAAATATATTTTTAAAATAAGTCTAGATAAAAATTCATTTTTATTACTAAATTGAATATTCTCGAATAAAATTAGTAGTCCCTTAATATAAAAAGTATTTAAATTTGAATTTTACGAAACATATAGCACATCCAGATTTTTGCTTTAAATTTGAAGAATACACAACATGAAAAGAATAAATATAATTGAACAACTATCATAAATTCTACTGTGAACATGTTGAATTAACCAATAAATGTATCTCATTGTAAATGCAGAAATTTCCGTTGCTCTTTTGAACGTAATATATTTAATTTATATTTGTTAAAAAGTTATTTATAATTTGCTATTATTTTCATTGATTCTGCTGCTTGCTTTTATCATTTCAAAATTACAAAACATTTCAATCTACAATCAAAGCAAACGAATGTTTAAATTTAATCTGCAAATCTCCTGCCTGAACTTGTTTTCCTCAGAAACAAATAGAAGCTTAAGTATTTTATGAAATGTTAATAAAATCTGTACTAATAATATTTAGGCATTCAATTTGATTCTCTAAAAATAAATATGATTTTAATTCAAAGATTCACTGTTAAAAAATTTTGACAAAATCAGGGTATTTTTGATTTTATTTTCATTGAAATTTGTTTTGTTTTGAATCTCAGAGTGGGACTTCTAATGAGAACTATAGCAAATATTTCATCAAAAAAATATTTTTTATCAATACTTCTTATAACATCAACACACATTATACAATGTTCAAAAAATTAAAGAATAATGTTCTTTTATAAAATAAAGGTACAAAGAATTTTTTTTGCATAAAATGGAAGACGATCTATGCAAGTTTTTCTCATTTTCAAATTTTGAATTTGATGTCGAAAACGATGTTTTAGAAATAGCCAATGAGATTTGGTTTTCAATTTTATGTAATACAAAGCGGAATAAAATGATCGACATTCAGTAAGCGCGTTATTTCGATGGGTGTGATGTCTTAACGAAATCATTTAACCGAATTAAATGCTTGAAGAGTTGTTGGCCGATCAGAAGGGAACCAAACACAAACCGAAGTTGCGGAAGCCATTGAAGTATTACAAACTGTGATTTCCAAGATTAAAAAAATTTTCTAGAGACTGAAAATGCAGATCGAAGATCAGGGTAAAGACAGACGTGCCATAACACTCAATGATTATCGTTATTTAATGGTAACGGCTCGGAGACAAAGAAATATGAATGCTTATTCAATGACACCTTCGCTGGGCTACTGGTACCTTTTCACGAAACCACCTTCACGCTGTAGAGCTGTATGTTCGCCGACTAATGGTGTGTGTAACGTTAACAGAAAGGTACCGCCTTGTCCACAGGAAGTGGGCTGCAGAGCTTGTGAACTGGAGAAAAAATGAATGGTGCATTATTCTTTTCTCGGATGAGTCCCGTTTTTCTCTTCATCTTGTGTTTTCCTTCGTATTTTTATCTAGTGGGAAAGTGGCACTAGAAGCAATTTGGTTTTTGTCCACGAAAATGTCAAATTTAGAGAGAGTGCTGGACTTTGCTTTTATCCATATTGATGGCTCACCGGTCTCCATATCATTCGAAATCAAGCTCTAACCGGTTAAACATATAAAGATCTTATCCTCAGATCTATTGTAGTCGCTTATGTTGACGCAATTAGAGATGAGTTCACTAGCCTACTAGATTTGTCAATAATGTATTATCAGTCAACTAAAATATTCTTAAGGAGCAAGATTAACCTACCACCTCAATGTCTTTCAGTTGTTTAGAACAGAGTAGATGATATATATTAATTTAATTTTCTAATTAACTTAACCAGAATTCAATGAATAAGAAATAAAAATGTATTATGTCATTGGACATCTGGATGTCAACTTGGAATAATATCCTTTGTTAGCAAAACAACAACTCATTAATATAAAAAATAATATAGCGTGACGATTAAATTTCAATAATTTTTTCCTTAATGAAAATAGCTAATTGAAGAATTAAAAAACAAAGTTTATGTAGTACTTCAAAGCAATAATACTTAAAGTAACTTAAAGTAAGAATCATGTTTGTATTACTAACTTTGTAAATTATGTTTTAATTAATTTTTGATAATAGAAAATATGTACTATTTATTTTATAAACTTAAGTTAGAGTGACAAATTCAATCAGATTAAAAAAAGAAAACTTTCAACGGCAATATTTATAAACATAGTATTTCAATAATTCGATTCAGTCATAGACTCAACTTCTAATCAGACTATCTCGATAAGAACAACCTGACTATCTTGTTAAAATATACTTATCATTTTAGTAATCCTGATCAGCATTTTAAAATTCTATAATCTATAAAAAGACAGAAATGAAGTTTATAATATCATATTCATAAAAATATGTTTCATATACCGCAGGTATTAATACCTTTAAGATTAAACTTTGATCCCTACATAAAAGTGAAAAATGTTCATAAAAACTTACTGCATTTAGGTGTTTGAATTCAGTTTAATGAAAGTAGAATGCCAAAGTTAAAACAAATTAATATATGTGGATTTTATTATAAACTTTTATGAACGAATTTTAAATATAAATTTTCCATTAACTGAAGTCGCTAGGCTTTTAATATGAAACTGAAGTATGGTTTTGTGTATGTGTGAAAACCTGGTGATTAGCGATGATTTCTAAAATTACTGCTCAGACATCAAATCTTATTGTGAGTAAGTGGTTGAAAAATTTTTATATTGTAATTTTTTTCTGCAGACTTCTAAAATATTTTGAGTCAAATTGTTATGTGCATTTCAAAATAACATTAGCTAGAATCACTGTTTTAGGTGCCTACGGATAATAAGAAGATGTAAGGTAAACTAAGACACATATCTAATACATTATTTATTTCTTCACTGTAAATGCATGAATAATGATTGTTAAAACAAAGAATGGATTTATCGAAAGTCAATTGAAGAAAATATAGGGCAACAATAAAATCACATAAGAATGATTACCCACACGTAAAGTCAAATGATCTGAGATTCTATAACGACGTGATTTTTTTGATAAATCATTATTCAAATTTTATTATTCACTTTACGCAGAGAACGTATGAATGCTTCTGAGTAGATATATATTTTTGGAAACGTTTTTAAATGTGGGAATTCAGGGTGTGTTTTTAAAGATTTATCTGAAACTCAGTAGAAGATTTTTTCTGACTTGTATATAATGATCACTTAACTAGATTCAGTTATAAAGACATTAAGTAAACTTATTTAAAGCAAACAGTTTTCTAAGATTCACCAACAATTTAATTATTAAGATAACCACTGCTAAAATACAACTGAGAATTCTTTTGCCTAGTAAAAAAAAATATTCTTAATCATATGCTTATAGTATTTAAAGAGAAAAATTAAAAAAAATATTAGATAAATTATCCTAATTTTAATTATATGTACTCACAAATACAATAGTTTTAGTCTCTTCACTAATGCAATCTTTCAAAATTTTAATAGAATTGAAAATTCCTCACACACACGTGATAACTAATTTTATTGGAATAACTTCCATCCAATAATGAACTTAATACTTTCATTGCAATTCCATCATATTCTTTACTAAGAAATTGCCCAAAGCAATCTCACACTTCGAGGTAACTTTTAATGAGTGGCGTTAAGAACTAATTGTGGAGGGAACAGAAAAGCAGTCAACTATATTATAGATTTCATTAAATTTTAAGACTATAATTTATATTTTAAACTCCCTTTAAATAATACGGACGAGTTATAAATTTAAATCTCCTATTCTTATAATGAAATATAAATGATTAAAAAATAAAAATATAATTTTTGTTAACTATAAGTTTCTCATTCAGTAAATTATGGAATATATGAGAATTATAATCTGTACTTTATACTCAACGTACTCTTTTTCTCATTTTAACTGATACAGATATCAAAGCTAAAGATTCTTAAGGACCATAAACACAAAATTTCATGCAATTAAAAGTATAATTTATGTATGTATGTAGGTTTTCTATTTTTAACTGACACACACACCCTAAAAAAAAACTTTGGGGCAAATAATGTTAGAAATCATTAAAAGAGTAATTTATTAAAGCACACTTATTGAAGAAAAACCTTTTCATAACAGATATAACATTATTTAAAGTAAATGCTTCATCTCATTAAGCAAATAATTCATTATATTCAGTATCAACGGCATATTTATTTTTAAAAAATTACCGTATTACTTAAGAATTTTATCAAATTTACAAATAAAAAAATATTTTTATGGTAATATGGCTTCTAAGCTTCTTCAAAACAAACTATATTTTTGTACTTTACCTTCCATGCTTGAATTCTTCTTGTCCCAAATAAGGTTTCTATTTAAAATACGTGAAACATTTAGATTTGAAGTTACATACATGTAAAAATCTAACTTCAAACTTAATTGTTATTATTATTAAACAGTAAATAAATTTCTAATAGCTACTGCATCCCAATTTTTGTAATTTATTAAGTTGGTAATGAAAATTGAAATCAAATAAATTTAAATTCACCCCTAAAAATTGTAAGACGGAAATGAAAATGCTTCACACGAAAAATAGACACTAGAATAATTAAGTCCATATATATATATTTTGATGATGAGTGAGTTGACTGATAAAAATCACTGTTCTAACAAACCATACTTACGTTTTAAACACTACTTATTTATTTGTGAATTAAAGAATTTCTAGAAATTTTTACTGAATCACAGATGTTAATAAAAATTTTAGGGAAATACTTTTAATTCTCGAAAAGTTCAAAGTTTCCTAAAAATTGATTTTATTAATAGTTAAAAACGACATATGACAGATATTGGTGACATTGTAATCTTAATTAAATAACACTCTTCATATGCCAAACTCTATAACACATATCACTTAAAATAATTGAAAGAAAGATTAATGAGAACATGAAACTAATGATGATACATAGTACTAGATAAATGGTTGAAAACTTTTATTCTTATTTTTATTTTAAAATTTCCTTGACAAAGGAATAAAAATTATTAATTGTGCCAAAAAAGTTAATAATTTTTAATAAAGAAAAATTTTATCTATGAATTAAAATATTTTTTTCACTTTTTCATGAAATGGAAAGAAACTGTATATTATAAGTAAATTATTGATTCATACTGAATAAGCTAATCATGACATAAATTATATAAAAGAAGTTTTCTGTGATATCGATAGTTTTGATGAATGACAGCTGAAGAAATACTTTGTCATGAGTTTAATTGAAATTTACTTTTTATGCTTTAAAATAATAAAATTATATCTCAGTTGCGCTCACATTCAAAGAAAATTAATATTTAAAAAAAAATAAATGATAGATTGAGTCACTTAGTATTCAAAAAACTGTTCATCAATATAAAAAAGCCTTTTCTACTATATATTAATTCAACATTATAAAAAATATTCATTTAAAAAAATTTGGTCGGCACTTATTTTTAAAAATTGATCTGTATAATTTTTTATCACAATAAGTAATGCATGCTACTATTATGTTATTTGTAATTTTTATAGAACATTTTAATATGCACAACGTTACAAAATTTTATGAAATGCCAATGACACATTGTAATTTTATGAAATTAGTTAGCTATTAAATAGCTATAATCCAAAATTCATGATATGCTAGACATTTTTCATAAAATTTTTATGAATAATCTCTTTATAAATATAGTTTAAATAGTGAAATATTTCAAAATGATTAATTTCTTTGTTGTCTATGTATGGAAAATGAAAATATGTATTCTAAAATTAGGAAATCTAAACGATTGATGGAAATATGGATGAAAGTTTTTAAATACTATATGATTTTTTGAAATTTGTTTTATTTCTAAAGGCGGGCACCCTTGAGCAAGTAAGTACATTAGCCCTATTGCCGCAACAAAGCCGGAAACTGCTACTCATTTTAATTTTACCCGGTGGGCACCTGTGAACCATGTCACGGAGGTACGAGTAGCATCGCCCACGCTACAAACTCGTTTATAGGGCGGGTCACATTCATCCATCATCTGAGGAAAAGACAAGAAACACACAGAGAGAGAAAGTATATTCATTCCCGAGCCGGGATTCGAACCCAGGTCCTCCCCATCTGTAGTCTGTTACGCTAACCAATAGACAGGTTGGGCGGCTCGATTTGTTTAAATTATCTATTGTAAAAGAAAGTTATTGAGAAATAAAAATTGTGAAGCTCTATATTTAATACATTCATAGAGTTATATATGTTTTCAATGCTTTGCTTATGTAATTATATTAAAATATTTACATTAGATAGAATTTTCAGTTTTGAATGAAATGGATATGATAATTTCTTGATTGTGAGTGCATTAATGAAATCAAAATTATTAACTGAAATATAATGTTATAATTTAAACATCTTGAATAAATTTTATTTCATACAACTATAAATAAATTAAGCACAAAATTTTCCATTTATTTTTATAAACATTAAAATTGCTTTATTATTTTTATCACAATTCCTTATTTCACAACAAAGTAAATTCGTAAAAATGTTCATATGGAAAAGTAAAAACTTAAATATTTTTAAATATTAAAAACCTAAATTAAAAGTTTCAAATTCTAGAATTATGAATTACAAAGCGTTTCTCTGATCATTCGATATGGTTTTTAACAAACTACTGAGTTAAGCGCAGTTCATGAATGTACACAAGGAAGAAAATGATATTAGTTTTAAATTTTTGGAGTAATAATTTCCAACAAATTAATATTTATAAATTAAAACATTAATTGGGACCTTTTTGTCGAATGCCAGCCAGACTGGCAATATGGGGTGCTCTGCTCTACTATTCCAACTGAACCATAATTTGATGTGGAGGTTGACTTCCTCAGTACACACATACCATAGGTACCCATTTACAGGGCAGGCAACTATTTATACTCCATTTACACAAGGAAAGGTCAAAGACAGGATAGAGAATGAAAAAGTATATCCATGCCCAAATTAGGGTTCAAACCCAGGACCTTCCTATACTCAGTCATGCACCCTGACCGCTAGATAGGGGTGCGTAACGTTAATTGGCAATAATTCTATTAATTAACTAATGACTGGTTATAGGAAGAAAATGTAGTTTATAAATTAGGTACTTAATATATTCATATTTAAAATTGTGTGAAATACACATTATTGCATTTTTGTGCAACCTTAAATTCCATTTTGAATAAATGTAAAAGATTTCATGCAAATGAAATTAAATTTTAATATATACAAGATGTATAAAATTTACTGAAATACATTTTTACTTTACAATTTTGCTTCTAGACGATCTGTCTAGATCATACTCGAAGATGTGCTCCGTGTATATTTTAAGAGCCATGCAAAATTTGAATTATTTCAAAGGATTGAATTTTTTGGTATTACTAGCAGTCATGATTAAATCTTCAATGATTACAAGTAGTTGAAATCAAGGTATAAAAAACTTTTATACTGAATGAAAGCTCTACAATATTGTTTAAAATAAATAAATGATCTCTTCCGTCAATTAACGTTTTGTTTATATTTGAAGTGATACTTTTCTTACATAAAAAAACAGACATTAATATGAGTTACCAGATGTTAAATTAGATAATCTAAGCGATTAATAATTACTTAATAACAGCCAATTATTATATGCGATGTTTTATACATAACCATTTTTAACAGTTATTAAGTAATTATTAATCGTAAGGATTTATGAGATAAATCTAATGTTTTATATATTTATCTCACAAAACCTTACATCAAATATTGAAATATCATGATCCTTATAGTATCTCGAACGTAGCTGTTATATTTTACATGAAACAATGGCCCAAAAATACTCTCAAACATTTCCAACAGAAATTAAATTAACAAAATAGTAGAACAGAAAAAATTCTGAACAGCACATAAAAATTGAAAGCAGTTAAATTTACACGGAGAATGTATCTATCATCTTGCATAGACAGAATTTCTGGTTTTTTAGAAAATGCGTGTTTGCACACACACAAAATGCTGCTAATCCTAAAATATTCTTTATGAGTTGTTTCACTATTTGGTAAAATTATCAAATAGTATAAAGCGGGCATAAAATTATCAAAAAACATATAATTTTTAAGTCAACCATTTTATTCGTTTTATGTAATATCTGAGAAAATATTCGAAAACATTTATTGTAATTTGAGGTAAATGTGTTTTAAGTCAAATTTTTAAATAATGGTTTCATCTAAAGAGCAGTTCTAGAGGATTGGCAACAATTTAAATTAAAACCAAAATATTTGATTTCATCTTCAAGTAGGGAAAACCAAAACAAGAACTGACGTTGTGTCAAGTATTTATATAAACAGAATCACAAAGAATGCGAAAATCAACATTCATTTTCATAAAAACTGTGAGCATGAAGCTTTGTCCGGTTATTTAAAGGGTTCAAAATGGACTCTGAAGTTCTCAGAAATTGATAAGCATCATATTCAGAAAATTTTAAAAATGTAAGGAAACATGTTTCACAGTAATTAAAATCAAATATATTTAATATTTGACAAAATATAGAAACTTATTAAAAGCATTTGTCATGTAAAATTTTTATATTTTAATATGAAATAATATTAGGCATGAATGGTGAAATAATTTTTCCCTTACATTTATTAAATTACAAACTATAGGAAATTTAAACAAGATTGTAAAATATATGCATGTAAGATATTTTATTACAATTAATTAAAATCTATATCTAAACGAGCTGAAGTATTCAGGTTAACTTCCTCGTAAAATGCAGCTTTCACATCATCTTTACTCAGACTGGCACATTAACATTTCACAATTTAAGTCCACACCCTCCTAAATCTGTAAATAAAAACATGAGTTCTTCTAAGATTAAATTTCTAAATGCTAGCCTAATGGAAAACATTTTGTCTAAAAATGGCTATACATGAGAGAGAGGTTTGATTTTTTTCAGTCACTAGACAGGTTGATGAAGTCTCAAATGTGTACTTTGATCTTTTTGCTCAGAAAACCAAAATTGTAAACGTTTGCTTTTCCATTTGATTGAGTTAAAAACATTTAATTATTAAAAAAAACATTCTAATGCATTTCCCATATTTACAGATACATGTATTTGAAATGGGTTTCAACGACTAGTATTTTATAGTGATTATTTGACTTAACAATGTAATTGTAGTATCAAATTACTAAATATAAATATGTTCTTAATTATATCAATTTTGTTCAATAAAGACAGAAAATGATTGAATCCTTATACTAACAGTAGAGTCCAGAATCTACGTATCACAGTTTGGAATATACAAATATAATTTTAGTATTAACATTTACAAATTTCGCGGTGATAATATTAAGCAGATTTTTAACTTTATTCACAAAATTTTCAGCTGCCTACGAACAACAATCGTGTGATGAAATCGACAATGCTTAATTGATATAAATAAAAAGAATTCAAAATTCTCTAGTTCAGTATTTCAATAGTATTTTACTATTAATTATTCATTATGAATTGTTAAACTCGAGTTGAGTGTCGCTATATTTTGAATTATGATAAATGTTACCCAGTTTTTACTTAAGTTAAATTAGTGCTTATAAGTCATAATAAGGCAATAGGGTGATATGTTCATAAATTATTATTGTATTTTATACATGTGTGTATTGTTCCTTTCTATATATGATGCACTAAAAATTTTAATTAAAATTTAGCTGAAAATTGTTTCAAAATATTGTTTTTATATTGCTTGCATTTCATATATGTAAAAGAAGGATTTTTTGTTGAAAAATTTTCTACAATTCTTAATTTTTAAAAATTTCATTTTATTTTTTAAAATTGCTGAATTTAAAAAGTCCATCAATATCTTACAGATTATTTCTGAAGTTCTGTAAGTAACTAATCATCGCCAATATTAATAATATCGGGCACAACATAATTTTCAAAACTGATGTAAAAAAAAAAAAAAAAAAAAAAAAAAAAAAACTGAGCAAGTGCATAGTGGAAGATTCATAAATGTGTGATTATCATATACCAACTCAAGAAAGAGTTAAGTAAGTGAAGAATGCCAGGTAGATGCTTGAGAAGATTTCTCATAGTTAAGTGAGGTAAAGACGAACATCATCTTCTGCATGAAAATCACAATCTGATTGATGCTCTGTGTTGCTCGTTATGTATTTTGTTCAGATTAAGCTATAAAAGCTTGTTGGAAATAAAGAGCACGTGTCGTCTAGCACATCATCAGGAAGAATTCAAGAAGACGACGAGAGAAAATAATCAAAAGATCATGTGACAAGCTTTGGTGCCATAATTTTACAAATCATTTCCAGTTTTTTGAAAGCAAATCTGCAATCCCTTTTATGGTTCATTTTAGGGACAAATAATAGCTATGTGATTTGGTGACTAATTAACTTGATGAAAGGACAGTTTCCCTTAAGTTTTCATGCTACATACTGCCTGAATAGCAGGAATAATGATATTTGGAGTCATAGCCTATAATTATAATAAACAGTCTATTCTAAATGTGGCATTTAGAACCTTCATGGTTAAGTTTATGATGCTATTCGATCCAATGTGGAACCTCTTCTAAAATGATATTTCAAGGACAGTTTTCCAGAAAGATAGTGCTTTTGTCTGCCATATAACATACAACTCGAGTCAATCAAAAATTCCTACTTTCTATTCAGACTCTTCCAGGGTCAGATGGAGTTCCGAACTTGTCCCTTACAGATTGAGTGTGACCCAAGAAGAAGCATCAGATACTACTGTGCTTCTCTGTACATGTTTTAAAGTGGCTGTACACGATTTGTGGCCCCAACATCCTTTGATATGTCACCGACTCAGATATGTCAATAATAAACTGTGACGTGGCATATTTTCTTGCAGGAGCTGGATCAACGATCCATTGAAATTCCACTATGTTGATTTAATTTTACAAACTGAGTTTGCTTAATTTTGGAATCAAGTGGATATCTAATCTGTTTCTGTCATATTAACGAAATGCACTTTCTTTGTGAACTATTTTTAATATTTTTGATTACATTTTTATAAATTGAATTCAATTAAATACATATGCACAAATCACGAAGAAGCTAAAATTAGTTTGGGAATTTTAAAATATATCTCATTTTGATATATATTTTCTTGATCAAGTTGATAAGAAAATTTTCCTCTCTTGGAATTTAAGTCATGTGAAATTTTTAAATACTGTAAATAATAATAGTTTATAGAATTAAATTTTAAAATAAGATCTGGTGAAAGAATGATTCATAATTTCAATCTGTTGCAAAGAAATTTGATTGACTTTAAATCCGGAGTTATTCTCTTTAAATAACTTTAGAATATCACACGATAATATTAGATGTTTTCAACTATAAGCTCTACTTTTGAAACGTCTATTTATTGATTTAAAAATTCATTTTTAAGTGAATATTCTAAATTTGCTTTGAACATTACCTTTAGTTTGATAGGAACTTTGATAGTTAAAGTGATCTACTCTTGATTTAAATAACAACTGTGATAATATTATCTACGCACGCAAACTAGAAATGATATAATAATTTTGCAATTAAGTATTAATTTTTTAAGTAGAATATATGTCTACTTTGATATCAACTTTGATTCTTTTTGTTATTAAGAATTCCTTTACATTTTTAATATTGTGATTAACATTAATAGTAGTATAAATCTACACAGACTGATGAATGAAATTTGATACGCAATTTTTAAGCAAAATGCTTTTTCGATTACTATACTCTCGTATTTAAAAGAATTCAAGAATTACTAACATGTGTTACATACGTAAAATTGCTTCATGTGATTTTTATTCGAAAAACAAATTTTATATCTTTGTAAAATAATATATTACTTATTTAAAATAAACTTTAGTTGATCAAATTGTAGAGTACAAAAAATTTTTTCCATTACTTTTCATAAATCAACATGTATAATTTATTTCACGAAATGCCTTTACAATAAGACACTTGACTGAAGATTTATTCATGGCATTTTTTATTTAATGGGATTTTTTATGTATGTTCTCAATATTTGTTCAATGGAGAAATATTTAATCAATTAAATTATACATTCTATGAATAGAAAATTTAAATCAATGACTGTTTGAATTACAAAAAGTTTAGGAAATTTTTTGTTCATTTTTATTATTCTTCAAGAATGTATTATAAAGGAAAGACATATATTAACATTGTTAAATGGAAACACAGTAAGAAACAAATTCATTTCTTTGTATGGGAAAGATGTTATTTTATTGTATGGTGTCTTTCATGACGTGCTGGTCTCATATGATTACCAAATTGTCTTATGTGGTTCACAAGAATTTAAAAATATTTTAAAGATACAAAAACCCTATTTTAAGTATTTTTTATCCACATCTCTACAATTTCTTCTTAACATTATTTAATATCAGCCTAAATTTACATTTACAACATCCAAAGTTATAATTTATGAAGATTTAATTTTTGCAACTGTTTGAAACTTTATGAACATGGTCAATCAAATCTTTATGAAACTTAATGGGGCTCTTCATAAAAAAAATTGTCCATTTTTGGTATATAAAAATAAAATTTCGATAAAATATTTTAAAACTTATATATTTCTTAGAGAAGAACAAATTCCTTATTTGAGTTGAAATATTATTCTTACATTAAAAAAACTAATTTACCTTTATGTCTTCTAACTGATGTTGAGTTATTTCGATTTATAGCTTCTAATTGATGTTAAGATAAAACTTATGCAGCTCACTATAAGGAAGTATATATTTTGATTAAAGTTCTCTCATTAAGTAGTATGATTCTACGGAAATTAATATGATAACTAGATTTTCTTTCAAATTATGATAAAAATTTCATACCGTCATTGAGTTCCTATATTTAAAGATCTACATACTTGTAAGGAGGAAAATTTATAAGAATTATTATAACTTTTAGAATAAATAATACAATTATTCTGAATTAGAATAAATAATAATATAATTATTCTAAAACAGTTTACAAATTATTTTTCATGAACAAATTTATACTACCATATAAGAAAATTAAGATATTTAAACATACAATTATAAGTCACTGAATCTATAATAAGAACTAAGTTTATTTTTATAATAAATTTATTAAAAAGGGACACATTTCGTAATCATTATTTCTTTGTGAACTCAACATTAGTTACATGAATGACATTTTTTGGTAAGAAATTAGGGTCGGTATTTAGGACAAATTGAAGTATATTGTAAATTTTTTCCCTTTTTTGTTTTAAAATCAGTTAATATATATGTATGGTTTCTATTTCATTTTCTTAAAATCAATTCACAAGTAGGTTTCATTTTGAAACTTACATAGATTTAGATATTAATATTTCTATATGTAGATATAAGCGTATTTAATTTTCATATTTCATAGGGAAATATTTTTAAAGCAATTTTCAAGTAATTTTATATAAATGCATAAATCTTTTACAAAGCATGCATTTACTTTTAATAAAGAAAAATGTTTAATATTAAATTTGTTGAGTTAAATTATGGACTAATTTTTATTCTTTTACAACGTAGAAAAAGAAATTATACTCAAGGAGTTTTTGTTTTATTTAACAAATTCATACTTAAATTTATTTTCAATGCTGCTTTAAGAATTCTCTAGATTGGCATATCTCAATTTGTTGATGAGCGTAATCTTTGAATTTCGAATTAAAATTATGGTAGTAGCAAAAATGTGAAATTAAAATTGCAGTAAAGACTAAAATTTGAGATTTTTTTAAAAAAATAATGAAATAAAAAAATAAATAAATAAAAAGAGAGAGAGAGAGAGAAAGAAATCATACAAAATGCTAGTGTATGAAAGCTTAATATTTAAACCTAAAAAGCGGTAGAAACTGATTGATAACAAATTGTAAAATTTCTACCTGATGAAATTGTTTTAATTTATACGAAGAATTGAATATTGGGAGTGTTAATTAATTAGAACTGGAAAATTAAATTATGATGATTTCACTAATAACGGAACTCTAATTAATATTACTTATAAAATTAATTTTTGAACATTTTTTCTTTTCTTAAAATTACTTTAAAATTAAATGAGAAATCGGTTTTTTTATATTTCTACTAATAGTTTTTCACCTGAAAACTATTAAAAAAAATTAGTAAAATTAAAAAATTCTTAATAATCTCAATCAGTTTTATTGAGATTATGTAGAATACTTTAATTTTGGGAAAAATTACATGAATTAATATTTTGTTAATTATTGAATAAGTACAAGAATGCTTCAAATTGTGAAAAACATGAAAAAAGTATTCATACGGTATCTTTTTCATAAGGGTTATATAATTATTTATCTCAGTAAAAAGTAAAATTCAAATAGAAATATATTTTTATTATATGAAAAAATTAACGAATAAAGAAACTATATTTTTTGGTAGTAGACAAAAGAAAATTTTCTCAATTGAGAAATAAAAACAGGTTTCGGGACTAGATATTTTTTATCTCAAATTTAAGCTTTTATTTTTCTTTGTGTGCGTGTCACAGATGATTACGCAATGCATATTCCTGCGAAAGACATTATTTTTAACAGCTGTAAAAAATAAGAAATTTGAAACGAAAGAGGAAACCAGTTTATCTCATACTTTGCGTGACAAAGAAAGCCCAAAAAACTTGCAAAATAAATGTAAGTTAAAACTGTGTAAAAGAAGACTCACTGTCAGAAGCGGTGATGCGGCCCGAAATATAAAGAAGAACAGCAATGCAGGACAACATCTTTCCGTCCGATCCTTCCGAATCCGGAGTTTCGACTCCCTCGGTCCAATAAGTGGCAGCTTTTGTTATACTCTCCCCTTGCGCACGCGTGCCTTTCTACTGACGACCCCTGTAACTTTTCAGGAAACAAAGTTTTCCGGCAGCTTAGACATCAGCGCGCGGAAAAGCAAAAGTTGGAATGATTTTGGAAAAAAGTGCTTGCGAGGAAAATTTTGCTGGTTGTTACATCAAAACTTTCTTCCTATTTTCACGGTATTTAAACGTCTTAGAATCTTCCCAAAAAAAAAAGAGATATTTTAAAAAACTTTTTAAGCAAATTCTATATTTAACAAAATTATTGAAGTAATAATTATGAGGATAGTTACTTTCTTTGTCAAAATAATTCATTGATGACCAATTATCAACTTATATAAATATCAACAGTTAAGAAAGAATGTATTAATATAATTAAGGTTAATATGAATGATCTTTTCCCAACTTTTTTAAAATCGTTTCCTTTCTTTCATTTGCTTTAATTTATGATTATACGTTTTAAGCATTGTGTATATATTTTGTGTATGGAGAAATATTATTAGATTTCTGAAAAATAAAAAGATAAAATTATAAAATTCATGACGCAAATATTTTTGTACAAAATATTATGCAGAATGAAAAGATTTGAACGATATGCTTGTATTTATTTAATCATAAATAGTACTCTAATATAGATTATACCTTTAATATCAAACGTATTACAAAAAATGTCACATTAAAAAAAATATAAATATATATATATATATATATAAGGTGTCATTAATTTTTTATTTCTGACGGATTGATTTTTGAAAATCAATTTATAAATTGTGATAGTTTTATAATATAACCATTTCGTAAGTTTATGAAAAATGAAGTACAAGTTAATATTAATTTTCATTTATTTGTGTTTAAATAATTATTGTTTAGAATTGATATCGTATAGTTTGAATTAGATGCTGGTTAATAAATTCTTCAAAATGCAATAAATGTTTTGACAATAAATTAAATGATTTGACTCCTGGCTATATATAATATTGAACATAGTTCTTTCATTCAATACCACTAGACTTAGTTTTAAAAAAAGCAAACTGCTATTTAGGTCTGCACTGAGTGTTAAAGTAAAAATTTTATTCTGAATTTCAGCTTTGATTATACTTTGTATAACATAAATAAGATATTTTATTGTTCTCTTAGATTTTTTTTGAGCAAATTTTTCATGTTACATGTAACAGGATATACTAAGCTATTTACGATTTAATAATACTTAAGTGTTTAAAATGCTTAAATAATATTCTCAAAACTTCACTTCGTTGCTATATGAATGAGAATTTATTTCATAATTTAGAAATTTTGATAGAAAAGATGAAATGTAAAAAATTCAAATTTCTTAGTGTACAGTAAGAATTTTAATACTATTATTGATATTGCTCTTCCATGATACCGTAATGCTCCAAAAACGTAATCTGTGGATCACTCGAGAAATTTTCTCAAATAGCCTGAAATTGGATACAAGTTAATGTAATGAAGTATTGTGAATAAAATTTGAATTCAAGTACAAGTTCAGAATTATTGTAGTTTACTTGATTTCTAATTTTTTGTAGTTTAATCCCAAATTAAATATTCAAAAATTAAATTCTTTGCTTTCTTTAATTTGTATGAAAAATTCATAAAATCATTACATTTATGTATTTTACAATACACTAACTATTCTCTATTTACAGATATTCAATTATTGTTTTAATGAATCACATTATTCATTTTTATGTATGTGTGTGGTTTTTTTTAAAAAATATTATGTAATTTAAAAATAGAAATTCTGTTTTATATAATATAACAGTTGAACATTATTGATAAAATTATTATATAGATTATAGCTTTATATTGGGAACAGATGAAAACTAAAATAGACTTACAAATTAAAATCATTCAAAGGTAATTTTCATTAAAATATTTATCAGATTTCAATGATGATCAGATCATTAAGATTCTTATCAGGTATTCTTTTTTAGTTGGCGTAACTTTTACCCAGAATCCTTAATTACATATGGTATAAAAGAAATATTGCTCATTACGGGAATTGGAAAGCGAAGGATGCCAACGAAAATAAAAAGGGGATTTTTCAAGAGAGAAAAATCTGTAACTGCCTCAAATATGATCCTTTTACATTTATTATAAAAATTCAGATGATGATAAATACCTTAAGCTGGATACGAGATATATCGTAAATTAATAAATAAAATATATGAGATTTATTTTCTAGATTATAATGGATTTTAAGACTAGAAATTCAATTGAGTGTCATTTGACAGAGTACATGAATACCTCATTAAGAGTATTTAGTTTTATATAAATATCGTCTATTTTTAATTTAAAAATATTTTGATCAGACGTACCTTTTATTTCAAGGAAACAAAAGTTAGGATTATATCATAATTCTTTAAAAATTTAATTATTTCTTTCAGAAACGATGCCTAATAGTATCCTTAATCTAAAATCTAAAAGCAATTTCAAAATATAATTAATTAAATGCTAAGTATATCCTTTTTTCTGAATATGCTTTTAATTTCCTTCTCATAAAGACTTATTCTTATTTTATTGAAACGTTTTTCAAAATTTCTGATATCCATTTAAATATTAAAGTTCTATATCAAATAAATGCAAATAAAAGTTACTCGTTGTAAATGCGTAGACATAAAAATTTATTTTTAATTAGATAAAAAATTATTTCTCAATATGTGTGTATAATTTATTATGTATCTTAATATCTCATTATACAAAGTATAAAATATTATATATAGTATCAATTATATACATTATATATTGAAAAAACAATAAAAGTTTAATTATTTGTGTATGTTTTATGTAAATATATGTATGGATTTTTCAATGTGTGTATGTGTACACATAATGTTTTAATTATTTGGGAGACTAAATCATTTTTGAAAGTGTAATATATATATATTTTTGCAATTTAATACAAGGTTTAGCATTATCGATATGAAACTATTTCAATACAAATAATTTAAGATTTGATTACAGTATTATCTTGAAAGCACACAAATGCAGTTAAATAAAAAAATATTCTGGAAATTTAATTACTTAATTGAAATTTAAAATTAATGCAACAATATAAAATTCAGATATTTTTTATTAGGACTGATTTAACACATAAAACAAATTACATTTAATCATTACATTTTAATGCATTTTATTTAACATTTTATTTAATTTTAATTAATGCAATTCTTGAGAAATTTTTAATAATCCTGAAATAAATAAATGTCAGAAATGTTAGAACTGTTTATATTAATTAATTTCCTTCAAATTTACCTATCTAATAAATGTTTTAAATAACATTTTTTAAATGTTTTGAATGTATCTATTCTGAAAATAAAAATTGTTGAATCTGTATTGGTTCTCTCTCTGGATAAGGAATATTAAATTCAGTATTTATAAACGTAAGTAATATAAAATTTAATTGTGAAAAAAGTAAAAATTATAAAAAATTTAAGTTCAATTTTAGGTATTATCTTGAAATTGTTAAATATTTATTTAATTTAAAATTTGTAATTTTCAAATTTTATAATGAATCAGTTGAATGTGGTATTTTCATATTTGTTTCTGAAATGTAATTTATTATCCAACTATTTTTTCCTAGATAATGAAAGCTCTTTATTAATTAACTTCGTTATTGTCGACTCATAGAAGCATCCAGCAATCTAAAATATGTAAATATAATTGCGTTTAATATTTTTTAAACTTACTTTATTTGCAAGAAATTAAACTAAACTTACTGCGTTTTATTTTATGCCATATAAATATTAATTTTTATATTTGCATAAATTTTAAATGAAATATTTTAACTAATTTTCAGTTAATATCCTTTTGTAAGTTTGAATACTTATTAAAATACATGAAAACATATATCCTGAAATCAGTACAATTTGTTCGTAAAACTTATCCATTTAAATTAAGGAATGGATTGAATTTCTGTGAGCTAAAAATATATAATTAATCTGTTTCTTGATATTGAGAGCTTAAATAATGGTTCCTTTATAAAAAAATGTGCAAACAGAACTCTTTAACTGTATACTTTAAAGCCCACAAAAAAAGAAAGGATTACAAAAGGCGATAAATTAAGTTTCCATTACAAGCCATTTTCAACAAAAAGTTATTTCCTATGTATTAGCTACAAGTTGAATCTTTAAATATAAGAACCTGCAAACGACGCAGTTCACCAAAGAAGACCAGTGATGTGAATATAGACCTAAAAAGAGAGAATAGCAAACAAGTTTCCATCAGGTATACGTTACCGGATTTGAAAAGAAGCTAAAAATAGTACATAAATCCGGAGTCAGCGATTCCCTTTCATGCACTCCGCGTTTTGAGCCAGTCTCTCTCATTAGCTGCTTGATTGCCGAAACAGCCATCAAACGAACTCTGATATATTCCTTTTTTGTGTCATCGTCGATAACTGATTGTGAGGGACAATGGCTTAGTTCTGATAGGACTCTAACAAATCCTCTAAAAGAACTCCTTTGAAGAAAAAGATGAACATAATTCCAAATAACATCAAATTTTAAATTTTATTCTATTAATAATTTACTTAGAGCTACTGTGAGTGTTTTTAGTTATAACTTAAATTTAGGTTGCATTTATTTATGAAATTATGCAATTAAACTCAAAATAACAACAAACCTTTAAAACAAAAAGATGTTTCTTATTCTTATAACAGAGAATTTTAAAATATTAAGTTATCTCCATTAAAAATATTTTCAAAATTTGACAGCAAAAAAAATTATTTAAGCAAAATACAACAATTTTTTACGTTTACTTTAATAATGTATTTCAGGTGATTTGAAAAATAAATTCTGTTTTATTTAAAATAGATTTTTAAATATCAAAAATAATTTTTAATCCCAAATATCACATACTTAAATAAATATATACGGATTTGCAGCATTAATGTATGCATGAGGACAAATGAAAGTACCTTTGCAGATGTTTTAATAGCTGTTTCTTCGTTAATATTAAATAAAATAAAGCATTATTTTATCACTTAAAAATATTAATTACATTTCTTATTTTTATAGGAAAATGTATTTACAACATTTTCGTTTCAAATATATACGATCTTGATGTCAATTATATCACTTATCTTAAAATAAGATGTTTAATAATGTTAAAATTATATGATATTTTTGCTGCAAAATATGTTAGCTAGGGTTTCAAAGTTCATATTTTAATAGTCAGAATATTTTAAGATATACTTTCATTTTGTTTATTAATAGAGCATCCCATTGTCATTGCTTAACTCTAAAAGATTTTGAAAGATACTCATTAAAATGTGAAGATGACTCTCGGGGAAAAATATTAATTGCTTTACAAAGGAAAAATAGAATTTCAATTAGAATAAAAGCTTGTTTGCACTTTTTATTTCATTGTCTAGCACTTAAAAAATAAAATAAAATTTGTTACAGCCTACTGTAATTCCAGCGTGTTTTTTTAAATTATATTTGTGGGCATCATAATTAATTTTCATGGAGTTATGGAAGAAAAAAAAGTGATTAAGTGCAAATTAAGTGTTTGCACAATGTATGTCTTTAATATTTAGAACTCTGCCTGAGGGAGTCAATAAGTCAAGCATTAAAATACGAATAAAAAATAATAATCAGTATATTTTTAATATAGTAAACAAACTCGATTCTTTGTGATAAGTAATATGAAATAAAATAATAGATGTTAGAATTTTAAGCTATTTTTCTTCCTTTCAATTTTGTCTGCGTCGCATTAAATTTTGTTTAATTATTATTAAACAAATAAATTTTACTTCAAATTTTATGCATGATAAATTACATTCATTTATTGGAGAAGAAATATTTTATCCATTTAAAATAAATTGAAAAAGAAATTTTATATTCTCTAATGGTGTTTTGTATTCACTAATGATGCATGCATCAAATGCAGTTTTCATCTATATATTTCTAAACCTATGAAGTTTTCTTCATTTTAATATTGACGTATTCTATTATAGTAAACTAAATTTTTCTCCATTGAAAACAATATAAAATATAAGTTCTGACTCTTAATGTACATTTCAATAGACATAATCACCCCATCATACTAAAATTTACAATATAAAAGTATCTGTATTATTTATATAAAAGAATATTATGTAGAAATCTATTCTGAAAATCAATTTTGAACTGTTAAAAATCAGTTACTGATTTATTTTTATATGGAATAACATAAAAATATTATGAATATTGAATAGTTGTGCTGAATGAGACATCAGAAATCATTTGGCAATTGTTTTTTAATATGTACATAATTTTATCATCCAAAATGTTAACCAGAACAGAAACAGTTAACCCTTTTCTACAAAATCCTGATTTTGTTACAATGTTTCATTAATGTTTGTGTCAAACTCCATATTGAAGCTCAAACTAATTCAAATTTATGTTTACAGCAAATTGAAATAAATTCGTTTTTTAAAAAAAAAATAAAGCAAATACATGAATTTTTGTTTCGGTTTTTCGTGTATAGTAGTTTTCTGACTCATATAATTTTCTGCATTTGCTGAAAAGTGTTTTTGATTTTAACTGTAAAAGTAAATGCATTATAAACTTATAACATTTTTCAATTTCAAAAAAAGTTTTTATCTTGACGTGAATAGACGAATTCATGTGTGCTCTATACCACATACATATTAATAAGATTTTTTTTTAAATCGTGTGCTATAAAAATCTTAAAATAAATAATACTAAAATCCCACACGTGGAATGTAATATTTTGAAGAAATAGTAGAAGCTCAGTCATGTTTATTTATTTTTCATTTCATGAAGGAAACTGAATAAATTTTTATTTAGAATTTTCTATGAATAACTTCTTTAATAAAATGGGTTTTAAGAAAGGAAAGGGTTTAGAATGTACTAGTTTATTTTTTATTTCTAGTTTTATAATAATAATGGTAGTAAGGCATAAATGTTTTAGTAAATTATGCATGTTTAATGTAAGAAGTTCAGAAATTTGTCTGTTTTAAACTTTTGGTATTTTTAGCATAATTAAATTTAGAGAAACTATGTAAATATTGAAAATAGTTTCACATACAGGAAAGTTAAATAATTTTAGTTATGTTATCATTCTAGAATGTGTATTTTGTTTATTAAACTTACTGGATATATATATATATATATATATATATATATATGTATGTATGTATGTATGTATGTATGTATGTATGTGTATGTGTGTGTGTGAGTTAATGTAAATACATGTATATAAAAACTTATATTAACTGTATCAAATAATTTCGAATTTGATTGATATCATTTCACCAATAGCATTTGTGATTGAAATATGTTTACTTCATGTGTTCAATTGATTTTCGCCCCCTTAATATAGATAAAAATTGGAAATTAAAGTTGTATTTATAATTTATTTTCTGTAAAATATTCACAGGAGTTGTTTTAGATTGTACTTAAGCAATTTGATTTAATTTACCATCAATTGAATTTCCTTCATACGTCTAGTTAAAATTAAATGAAAATGTATACATCTTATGACACAATATTTTCTGAAATAAATTCTTAAAATAAGATAAATAATTTTCTATTCTCCAAAAAAAAGAAATGTTCTTATGATGATTGTGAGTAGCAAGCAAATCGTGGTCAAATAGTTCTAATCGAGATTTTGCGTGAAAGTATTTGAATGAATTATTCAATAGTTCATTCATAACGGTAAACCATACACCGCTGATAAATCTATTTTAGCTTATAAATTTCCAAGTATGCTGAAAGTTTTTTAATAGTGACATAAGTAAAATATTTTGCAGTGTAAAATTATTTTTAGATGGGTCTGAAAAAGTAATATTTGATTAGAATAGAATTGATATTATATATTCATTTTTATTTTACAAATGCCAAATATTTTATTACTTTAGTACTATAAAAATATGATTAAATATTTATTTCTATGTAAATCCTTATAATTATTTAATATATGAAAAATGCTTGTATTGGCTCAATTTTGTATAAGATTGGAAGTTGAAATTATTTTTTAAAAGTTTATTTAAGCAATTAAAAAATTAAATTTTTATTTTAAATAATATATTTCATGATTCATATACAAAATTTTCTTAGATTTGTAGAAATTTTATTTCACTTAAAAAATATTTTAATCTGTCCTAAACAGAAATCTTCAATGAAATTTACTTAATTGTTTAACTCCTACACCTTTTTATCTAAAATTATCTTAATAATCTAAAATTTTAGAATCAGAGGTATAAATAAAAACTGATATCACTGACATAAAATATAAATAAATATGAATTTTATTTTGCATTCTATGTTGTATTCGAATCCTTAAGTTAATTTGATCGAGACCTATAACTATAATATAAAAAAAAACCATGGACACAGTTTTTAAATATTCACCACTTACTAAGCAGTATTCCACAAAAATTATTTAGAGATTACTCTTTATTACATGCTGGATCTTTCAATGAATGTGTTCAGTTTTCATAGTTACTCAGATGACGTATATAAATTGCTATCAATAGTAATTAAAATAAATCAAAGATCTTCCTTGCATCTTAAATTTATTCTCTCTTTTAAGTTTCTTTTCAAAATTCTCTCACTCTAATAAAATTTAAATTTGTACATAGATTTTGATGGGAGGAATGTACTCAGTACAACTTATTTCCGAAAGATAAACAATATTAGTGGAAACACATTTTGTTCCGACAAAAACTGTAAAGATCTTTTTACTATATTTTAAAATGTATAATTATTTATTGATTCTATTATTTAAAAATTTAGCCAAATTTTTTGCGTTTCTTTTAATCCTAGTATGTTTTATTCTTTCTTTTACAATCACTTTAATTTAATCTTTTTCTGTTTAAGTTCTTTTTTAAACTAAATTTTCAAACTAATGAACACAATAAACATTTTTAACATTCAGTTAAAATGCCTTTTAGATTTACTTTGTTTAAAAAATCACATTTATTTTAACAGCTTTCACATAAATTATGTTTCATCGTAAGTTTTTCATTTTACAAGGTAAATAAGAAAGTTCTTGCCGTTTTTAAGTTGCCATCGAATGAAATGAGAGTAAGTAGGCAAATAAGCTTATAACGTGGTTGAGGCATCGGTCAGTCGAGAGTAGGAATACCAGTAGTTATAAAAGCAGGTCCGCACATTCATCAATTGTAACTCGTACAGCAGTGAAGAGAAATGGACATGTTGAAGGAACTCGTTCGGTATTATTTGCTTTACGACTTTTAAGTGGGCTTATCAGCTGCTGCATCAAGTCACCGAGTATGTCAAGCGTTATGAGATAGAGCTGTAAATAAACATACGGCAAGGCATTGGTTTCACAAAATCAGGACGGTATATGTGTCCCTCTGCATAAGATTATGCTTTGTGTCTGGTGGACTTGTGTTTCACTGTGAGCTGCTGACATGGTCTTTTCCGATTAGCAAGCCCGCATGTCACGATGGTGGCCAAGAATACCATACAGTGACTTGGTCAGGAGACTTTCTGACCTCCTTCTTACTTGACCTTGCACTGTCAGATTATCACTTATTTTATTTCTTGGACAATCATTTTAGTGAGAAATCCTTCACCAATGAAACGAATTTGCGCCAAACCCTCATGGACGTCTTTTACCACAAAGGAATTGCACAACTGGAGACATGTTGGCAAAATTTGCTGGATGTAGATGGTGATTACTTCGAAAACTAACAATAGGCTATATTTTCTCTGGATTATCTTCTTTTGGATCATTAAAAATGGCAAGATCTTTTTTGATTACTTTTTATAAGCTCTTTGAAATAACATTTTCATCATCTTTTAATGAATCTAAAGTAACTTGGATTTTTTTCTCAATATTTTATCTTCAAAACTAGTATAAAAATTTGCATGCATAGCAATGAAAAAAATATGCATAACTTTCTTTAAAATGTAACTCAACAGACTTGACTTTTTGATATTTTCTTAATGTACTTTTAAATATTCTCCAATAACATATATATATTTTCTCGTTTAATAAGTTTAATTTTATTATTAATTATGTGTATGAATTAAAATGGAAAATAAAACAAAAATTATATTTGAAAGTATAACATAAAAAGTATTGTACTATATTTCGAATGTTAAAATATTATGGAACAAGTTATAAAATAAACAAAAGATAGCTAGGAAATTATTTTTAATGGAAATGAAATAGGAATATGTAAATAAATTTTAGTTTCATGACAAAAATTATGAAAATTATTTGTCTCATAATTTATTTTTCTATAAATTTTCAATTGATTTTTTAATTATTGAAAATTTATCAAAATCAATTGATTTTTTATATTAATTGATTATAAATAATTTAGTTATTTATTTCTTTAAATTACAAATTATAAATTATTAATTTTTTAAATTACAATTTATAGTTTTCAATTTAAATAAAAAAAATACCTGTTTTCAAACTTAATAAAATATAGTTCAGTGAGTTCATTTATGATATCTATTTTATTCAAAAACATCACATATGTTTGTAGCAAAATGCGGATTAAACATATAATATAAGTCTCAAAAGTCAAATAGTTAAATATAGAATTAGAAATTCAATATAATTATTGATTTTCCATTAATTCAGTTTAAAATTCAAACATTAATTATTTAAATTTTCACACAAGAATTAATTACTAGATTTATAATTCAATTTTATTCAATTAACAACACTAATTTATATTGGCAGTTATATTTTGTGGATATATGTATTAACACATTTTTAGTTTTTCTCTAGTCTTTGTTACAGACATTCTTTGCTTATATTTTTTTTATATTTGTATGGTTTAAAAGTGTATTATGGTATAAAACCATACAAATTAAAAATAAATATTTTAATTCTCATTTTGATGTGGAAATTTCAACATGTTGATTGTTTTTTATTTTGCATATTAAAATGTTATATGGTTTGCAAATCGAATGAATTTATTATGGATAAAAATTATTAAAATAATCAACCTTAAAGTCATAAAAATATGCTTTTCATTTTTGTATTTATATTGCTCTAATTTAATCACAGAAATCTTTTATCAAATGAAGGCATATAAATACTTTTAAAGAAAAAATCTATTTATCTATACTAGCAAATATCTAACTTGGGAAGAAATTACAACCGTAAAAGGAAAAATAAATGAAACTGACAGTTTTTCAAGCGAATCAGGATGTTCATATTGTAAATATTATCTTGTATGCATGTGAAATGGTAACGGTAAAGTTAACACATCCAGACACTATATGCATTTATGAGATCATACGTTTCTAGAGCCTTTTTTGCAGATGTTTCTTTCTGAACACATAAAAAAGCAGTAAAATAGTGTCTGAGATTGCAATTTCAAAAACGAAGAAAAATGGATATGTCATAAGAATTTCAAATCATCTTTTTCAAAATAGTAAACAAAAGATTTTTAAAATGTATTGTATGATGTTTTTGTTGAGATAAAACAATATATCTTAATAATTTATTCTAAATAGTATAAAATTTGAAAATCTAAAGTCAAATTTTCATAATTATTCAGAGTAATTACCAACAATTACAAAATTATTATTGAAAATGACAAAATGAAATCGTAAGTTAAATTAGTAGATAAAATGTTCGCGATTTTTAAAATGTAAAAAATCAGTCAAAACTTAACAATCTATTAAGCTACACTTTTTACAGTAAATATATATCATGACACAAATATATGAATACATCATATTATAAGTGATGATACTGTTAAGGAAATTGCTTACATATAAGTCTAAAACTAAGAACCACTATAAAAGGATATAAGAGTATGGAGATCTTGGTACATAAAAGGTTTAAACTAGCCTTAAGGTAAAGTGGTTTTATAATAATTCCAACATGGTTGCTAAACTAGATTATGTGTTGCTCTGTATGATTTTGAAATCAATGTGTTTGTTTTATATATTGGATATTATTTATAAGCAGAAATTTTAAATAAATTGAATTTTGTACATCATTTCCCTTGATTTATAAGAAAAAATTTCATTATACTAAACAAAGTTTACATTTATAAATCTATCACATAACTTTGAAATAATATCCATTTCAACTTTTTTTATCATTGCTGTTACTGTATATATGACAAACTTCTAAAAAAATATTTTGATACACATCTTAATGCTTATTTGCAGAATTTTGCTTCTCCATTTGTATATGTCTTGTTTTACTTATATTTTGAGAAACAGCAGACTGCTTTCAGTTCTGTACAAATCGTGAATTAAATTATGTATACCTGGTCTTCAAGTATCAAAGAGAATAGTACCATCAAAAATTTTTTGTTAATGAATAAGATGTATTTTCTCGCTTGGATAATGAACTCTCTTTAGGTTTTGATAAATAATTTGCTTGGCAGTCTCTCTGATCTTGGTAACCTCTGTTTTGAATTATTTTCATTATTTCTATTTCATTAGAGATCACTTGTCGTCTTCTAATATTTTCCTTTAACGAATTTGTATCTTTTAGTTTACCAGTAATAAACAATTTGAATCAATCTTAAGTGAGTAGTAGATCTCGTATTACAAATTTATGCTATATTTTATTGATCGACTTGGATAAACCTATAGAATAAATATGTCTGATTTGATTAACCAGATTCGGAAAAATAATGATTCCGCATTTCATTGCATGGAATCCATCGTCAACTATTTATGTCCAGAAAGAACTTTATCCAGATGACTTTATTTTACTAGATTTTGTACTCTTCACAATCGACCCCAGTTACTGCTAAGTAATGGAAGATATTGTTGACTTTAAACTTTCTGTTACATATCTGCCACTGTGGGTACTTGGGTGTTTTTTAAGATTTCTGCCTGTAATTTGTGATTACGACCCGTTCTCTATGAAAATCCTCTCGTAAGGCAATAATACGTAATGATTCTAAAGAAATAAAGCGAAACATCTACATCAGCTTACGATTGTAAGATTAATTACCATACTGAAAAAATAACCTTGAGCTATATGGAAGACGAATCTAAAGTTTATATCTGAAATGTTGAAATAGTTGTTGAAATAGCGAGTAACACGAAGCATGGCATTACCATAAAGAGGAAGACACTCAATACATCAAAGTGTTTGCTCAATTTTATCCTGAGTTTGTCATTCGGCTGGATTCTTTACTTATGAAAAATTGATCACGATTCATAAAATCCAAATGAGACTTTGGATATAGTTTCAATCGCTCTGACTTGTCAAAAAATTTATCCTACTTACAGGCACAACCCCTATATGTACATACCTATATATAAATCTGTACATATATATAACGTATATATTCATATATGTGTTTGTGTATTCTGAAATTTAAAATTCACAGTTTATAAAAAAATAAATTTGAAGATAAAAAATATTACAAAAATAAAAACACAAATTAGAAACTTCAATCATTTTGCTATATAAAAGATATTATGATTTATTGTAAGGCTTAAATAGCACATCAAACGATATTGATGTTTTATGTGAACATACATTTCCATTAAAAATCATATGAAAATCAAATTCATGAAAATGTCATAAGCATTTTATTTTTGTTAGACGAAGCATCATTACATTGATGTTTCAAACGCTTTGCCTGACTTATTAGCATTTTTCCTCAATTTGTTTCAGAGTTCTTATTATATTTTGTTTTATACTCATATTCATTGTATTTATTTCGACTGAGCAACAAATGATAGTATGTAAATCTGCTTATTAAATTTCAGTAATATATTTAGTTACAAGAAATATTTTATTTTGATAGAATATTATCTTCAGTTTTTTCAAAATAAAAAATACATAATCTATATTTAAGTTTCAAATTTCTACAAGATTTTTCTTTCCTTTCCTACTTTATTTTTCATTTCTAAAAGCAAAATTAATTTATATTTTGAAATTTAAATAAAGCATCGATATAGCCTTAAATGAGTCAAACGCTATCACTTTTATTAATGATTTTTACTAAATTCATTTAAAAGAAAAAAGTTTATGTACATAACATCTCCTGTATTCATTTAAGAAATTTAAACTTTATTTAAAATAGAATCCTAGCTTTTCAATTTAAAATTCTAATGGATTGTTAGGAATATATAATATATATTTGAATATGCGTATGAAATCACACATTCTTCTAATAATTCTTAATACCTGCTTTGTAAAATTATCTTAATTTAGCGATAAATATAGAAAATGTTACAAAATGTTTTAAGAATTCATTATGTAGATGATATTATGAATTGAATTTAACAATTTTAATATTATTAAAATAAATTTTTTTAAATATATTTATGAAAGAAAGTGAATCAAAAATGATAACATTTGTTTGAAATATAAAATCAAAGTATTTTAATTAATTTTTTATATGATAAAATTTATTCGTCTCGGATAGGCATTTGCAAAAGATGTAAGCAAATTAATCACATCAAACAACATATAAATCGCATTAGCATTATATACTATAAATTTTAATAAAATAAACAAGTTTCTTTTCATTGTGAAATTTTTTGTAATATTGGTTGTTTAACTAAATGTCAATGTAATATTCTTTAATGCACTGAATTTCATTTGTACATAACTATATAATCAAATATTCAAAAGAAACTGTCACTAGTCTAAATGTATATAAAAATAGTGTAGCTCAATTAGTTGCTTATATTTTCAAAGTTTATTGGACGAACACTAAGCTTTGGAGCCAAATACATAGCATATTCAAGTTTGTGGTAAAAGATTACAAACTATATCACACTATGGGCATCATTTCGTAAAATAAATAATAGAAAAAAATTAAATAAATAATAGAAACCTATGCATTATTGTAAGACATGTTTCTAGCTATTTTTGTGTGACTAGTTTCTGGTTTTCTTGATGAAGAAAATCATCAAATAAGTCCTACAAAAATTGAAAACAAAAATACCATTGAGAAGGAAACATCTTCAAAACTTCCAAGAATGTAATCACCCAATAGTGGAAGCAACACAGTATAGAAGACGAATAAGGATATGCACAAATAGGCAGTGAGAGAAAAGAAAATGTCCAACGACTATATATAAGAGCATAAATTTCTTTTTGATGGATAGAAATGTTATAACGTGCCCACAATCTTTAAAATGTCCTTTCAGAAAATAATTTACTGCGTGGATATTTAAATGCCTTTCACTGTTAATCGGCAGTTAGGTTGTCCATTACACGGAGTCAAAGCATTTGTTGTTGGTGTTTAAGAATCATCGTGACCTAGTATTAAAATACCGCCCTTTAGACCGAAGTCAGTTGAAAAAAAAAATAAATAAAAGAGAGGAAAAAAAGAAAGAAAGAAAAGAATAATCTTTGGTGACAAAATCATCAACGACCATCCTACAAAAATTAAAATCAAAATATCGTTGCGAAGGATAAACCATGGCTTATTCACTCTCTTTAATTTTCTTCCTAAATTTACATTTTTAAAATACACTACTGGTCAATAAAATTGCTACACCAAGAAGGCGACATGCTACAGACGTGAAATTTATACGAAAGGAAGAAGGTGCTGTGATATGCAAATGATTAGCTTTTCAGCGCATTCAGACAAAGCAGGCGCCTGTAGCGACACCTACATTGTGTTTAAATGAGGAAATTGTTCAGCCGGTTTCTCATACACAAATTGCATTTGAACGTTGTTGTCTGGTGAAAAGTTGTAGTAATGCCTCGTGTAAGAAGGAGAAATGCGTACCAGCACGTTTCTGATTTTGATAAAGGTCGAATTGTAGGGTACCGGGATTGCGTTTAATCTTATGGCAGCATTGCTGCTCGCATCGGTCGAGATCCAATGACTGTTAGCAGAATATGGAATCGATAAGTTCAGGACGGTAATACGGAACGCCATGCGGGATCTCAACGGTCACCTATCACTAGCAGCCGAGAAGACAGGCATATTATCCACATGGCCGTAATGGATCGTGCAACCACGTCACGAGCCGTGAGTCAAGAAACGGGGTCGTTTGGAAGACAACAAGTGTCTGCACGAACAGTTCGACGACGTTTGCAGCAGCATGATGGACTCTCAGCTCGGAGACCATGGCTGCGGCTTCCCGTGACACTGCGTCATAGACAAGAGTGGCTTCAATGATGTGATAAACGATGAACCTGGGCGCACGAATGGCAAGACGTCATCTTTTCAGATGAATCCAGGTTCTGTGTACAGCATCATGATAGTCGCATCCGTATTTGGCGGCATCGTGGTGAACGCACACTGGCAGCGTGCATTCGTCATCGTCATACTGGCCCATCACTTGGCGTGATGGTGTGAGGTGCCATTGGATACACGTCTCGGTCACCTCTTGTTCGCATTGACGGTGCTTTGAACAGTGCACGTTACATTTCTGGTGCGTTACGACCCTTTATTCGAGCCCTGCGAAACCCTTCGTTTCAGCAGGATAATGCCCGACCGCATGTTGCCGGTATTGTACGGACCTTCCTTGATACGGAACATGTTCGGCTGTTGCCCTGGCCAGCACGTTCTCCAGATCTTTCACCAACAGAAAACGTCTGGTCAATGGTTGCCGAGCGACTGGCTCGTCACCAAACGCCAGTCACTACGGTCGATGAACTGTGGCATCGTGTTGAAGCTGCATGGGCATATGTACCTGTACATGCAATCCAATCTCTGTTTGACTCAATGCCCAGGCGTATAACTGCTGTTATTACTGCCGGAGGTGGTTGTTCTGGGTACTGATTTCTCAGGATCTATCCAGCCAAATTTTTTGAAAATTTAATCACTTGTTATTTCTAGTATAATATATTTGTCCAATAAATATCATTTTGTTATCTGCATTTCTTCCTGGTGTAGTAATTTTAATGGCCAGTAGTGTATTATACATTTAATTTTACACATTAAGTCTTTCACATAGTACGTAGAATTAAATTCATGAGTCTTTTTCTAACGATTTTTAAATAAAATAAACACATTTTAAGAATTTTTTATTTTAAAAATAAAATTTAAATTATAACCTCCAATTAAATAAAAAATGCTTAATTTTGAAATGATATGTTTAGTATATTTTCCCCATAGATTATTTCTCGACATACATAGGAATTTAATTTTAAATATAAATAGAAATAGCGTTCAATATTAGATGACAGCACTCTATTAAATTTTCAAATATAATTTCCTACGAAAGCAACTATTTAAAAATCTCTTTTTTAAATTATTCTTGTGGAACAAACATTATTGTTATAAACAAATTATATTTCCTTAAGGATTAATTTTTTTACAATTTTCAATTTCAGATATATTTTGAAAAAGCTTTTAGAGCTTCAAAATTCTGTCCAGGTAAATATTTTAATATTTGAATGAATCTTTAAATCCTTAAGAGTATTTTTATAGAGTTATTTTTAATGCTAGATGAACCAATATTTGAAATATTAAAAACACTTATACAAAAAATTCATCTAGAATTGTTATAATATATTTAAAGATCAAATAAGAAGTTAGATTTCTATTCATAACATGTTATTTTTTATTAGATTTGAAATTAGTTCCTTATGAAAATTTGGCTATTTTAAAACGTGTATTACAGTTATGGATTTGTTTTAACAGTACAATAACAGTATGAGTCACAACATTTGTTATAAACTCTTTACTCGTATTACAAGCATTGTGATTTTGTGTAGTAAATTAGGTAGATATAGTGCACATCATGCATATATGTGCACTATATCTACATAATTAATTAATCAACATATTATTTTATTTAATATCATTTCAGTGACATAAAAAAAACCTACTCTGTTAAAAATTCAAAAGTATCTACTTTGAATAAAAATGAAAGACAAATTCACTAATATTTTTTGCAATTTTATGAACATTGTGTTATTTGCGTGAAAATATTTAATATTCAAACAAACAACTAATAAAATACTTAGATCCAAATGTTTAACATTTATTTTAAAATAAAAATTTTAATTCTTCTTATTTAGTGCCTTAAATATTAACCAGAATAAAAACTATTTCCCCATTAAATTTACTATAATTTATAAGAAGGACAAAGAAAAACAGCAACAGAACCAATTATTCATTTCACTGTTTATCTAAGTGTAGCTCAATTATACGTCATTGATCAACGTTTCCTTCTTTTCTATTTCTTAAAGAGAAAAATCGTATTCTTGTGAGAAAATTAATGACAACTTCTTAGATAGATTACAATTCTTCTCAGATTTTTTTTTTCTTTTGACATTTACATCCCCTGCGGCGGCAGTGGTAAAACAGAACATTCTTAATTAACCTCTTCCCTACTCTGTGCAGCTACCGATGACAGTAAAGTCCGCTAATGAATTTGTACAGCTTGTATATTTCCTTCATACAATAAAACTTAGAAAATAAAGGACTTAATTTATTGAGATCTCCAGCTTGAGCGATTTCATGAGCTCTTTCCTTGCAGGATCTCATGATGCCTAAGTTATTTTAAACAAAAGCATTTTATGACAAATATAAAAATACGCACACTTATTTTCACATATATAATGTGAGAAGAGAAGAGGTGGTAATTTTATTTAATAAATAAAATATTATTTTCGAGATTATGTGCATATAAATTTAGAGAATGACATTTCAATAATGAAGTTAATATAAATAATTTTACAACTAAAAATTTTTAATGATGCTCTAAAATGTGTTTGATATTATTTTTTCAACTGCTATTATGTTGCTATTTCCTATGGTTAAGATTGTTCCATTAAAGTTTTCTAAGTATATTGAGTAAGAAATATTAAATATTTTTCAATCGTGTTTCTTTCTGCCTATTGGTATAAGTTAAATATTGTATTTATTTTTCATTAAATTGTTACCAACTCAGTAATTTAAGAATTTTATAGCTGGCTTTCATTTCAAATCAATTTTTTGAAATTATAATAAATAAATAAATTAAATATAAATTTGTTTTATTATGTTGTTCTGAAATATTATTAAAATATCAAAAAGCATGCATTATGAAATTAAATTAAGTTACTTGAACGTTTGTTCTTTTATTGTATTTGACCTATCAATTTTGAAAATGAATGGGTATTTGAAGTTTTGAAGGAAATGATTAAGATAAGTAAATATGTGTTCATATAAAATTAACAGATAGATAGTAAATTAATAATTATTACCAGGCTTGATAAAGATTATACAAATTAAAGTTAATATTTCATAAGAAAATTCAGTCCAGTGCATTGTAATGTCTTGAAATTCCTTTGCCTATAAAGTGACATAACTGATAAGCAAAGTATGATATTAACAGAAAAATTTCGTTTTATATTTTATTTTTTAACTTTTCTTGATCTATGTAATATAAAAATATAAGGATTGAAATATGAGTTTATATTGAAACTTTTTGTTTGATATTTACGAAATTATGCTACTCTTATTAGCTTATTATTAAAATTTCGAATATATTTTTATAAATTATTTAGAGCTGTTTTCATGTAATTTGAAATAACTAATATCAGTATTACTATGTTAAAAAAATTAAAGATGTTAATTTGTTTTAATTATATTTTAATAATAAACCAAATTTAATGTTTGTAAAGACACACACAGAATTTTTTTTATTTTAATTAATCTTCCATTAATTTAAAAGGCCTATATGTTTTAACTTTAAATAGTTTCATCTCTTGTTGAACGTTAGAACGTCTAGAGAAAAATTAATAAAATTTTCTTTAAAATGTTTGACATAATATTTAAATGAAAGTAAATTTTTAAACATAGTAAAAAATGTGGTTTTCATTGAGGTTAATGGTAGATTAATATTTGATTTTAAGAAAATTTTTATTGTTTAAAAAAATTTATTTCAAAATAAGGAAATGCATTTTATTTATAGTAGAGGAAATAATATATATTTAAAGCAATTATATTGTAAATATTCAATGTACATATATTTTATTTAATCATATGTATTGCTGTCGATATCAGCATGAAAAAGTATTAATTTAGTAAGAACTCGACTTCTCTCTTTCTTACCTTAACGCGTTCATTTATTAAAATGAAAAATCAAATTCATGGTAAAAAAAATTATACCAAGATTTATAAAATGAAAAATAAAAGTATTTTTATTTTTGCCAGTTATCGACATATTTTTATGTGTAATTCAGTTTCACAAAATGATGAAAATCAACTATATGGGTTAAAGAAAATGCATGTTTTGCAATTGTATAGATACATTTAAAAAATAATTAATAAGTTATTTTCCCTTGAATTGAGTTTAATAATTGTTTAATCCAGAGAAATGAATCTTGCCATTAATATTTATACTTTTTATTCTCAAATTGCAGGATTCTAGATTCATATTCTTAACATTTTGTTAAAAATGTTTTTTTAAATATGCATATTTGTACAAGTATTCATAATTCCTCTAATGTTTACAATAGAAATATTAATATCAGCGACCAGATTTGTTAAAATTATATTAAAATTACATTTTTGTTACGTTTTATTTGAAACATTTTAAAAAAATTCCTCATATACTTTAAAATCCACTATTTTTTTAAAGTATATAAGTTATAGATACTACTTAATACAGTTAGTTGAAAATTAAATTTTATAGAATCAGCTTATTTCGCTTTTAAATTATTTTGTAATCCCAAAAATCTTCATTTAAGCTGCTACTATTACTACATTATATTGGATACAATTTTACATTTAGTTTGACTTTCTTTCAGAGCTATGGAAACAAAAGGTGTGGTCTTTTATGGGTTACTATTATTTCCTATTAAAAGTCAGGCGATTAAACGTCAACATGCTTTACTTCAAACATTCATTACATGTTAGGGTGGAGCATCAAAACCAAATATTATGTATGTTAAATACAGTTTGCATTAAAATTCAAATGATAATACAACAAATGTGCCATTTAAATGAGTTTATATATGTGTGTGTAATCAAAATCTCAAGCAATTTTTAAAATTTAACCTTTCGCAACATAAAAATTTCTTATATTTATAAGTAAATTGACTGTGTAGTTAAATTCATTAATTCGGATGCCATAAAAGTTTTGTATGTTTAGTTTAAATAGTTGCATTTAGTTTATTATGTTTTGTAAATAATTCTTTTTATGTCTCTAAAATTGTATACATAATTTCATAAGGTGCAGTAATTGTATTATTGATAGAGTATAATTTTTCCTCGAATTGTCAGGGAATAAAGTATTGATTTCCATTCTCAGATTTATTCTGATTTTTTTTTTGATGAGAATAATTTATGGATGAGTGACATCAGTCAGGTTTAGTATTTTTAAGTTGCATTTTGTTATGAAAGTAAGAAATTTATATCAGTTTTTCTTGCATTGTATTCTGTTAAAAATTCACATTCAGAATAAATATACAATTAATAAAAAGATTAAATAATTTTCATAGATTTTTGCTCCAGTCAATAATGTGATAAATATACATTTACTAACGTTCCTGTAAGGCTTGAATTCAGTTTTAATAATAACTCAATTCAAATGACTGAAATTATAATCAATTTACAAATATATAGATCTTCATTTGCATTCTGTAAAATTTCATGCTTGTTTTAAAAGTATCATATTGGACAGTGAACTGAGCAGAAAAGCACTTGTTGTGTACCAGTGTTTTGCAAACATATGTCATACCTTCACAACTGTCTAATAAAGAAATTTCTATGTAGGGATTGAATACGCCATCACTTTATCATACATTGCAATTAAAAAAATGCAAGTTCACTGTGTGTGTTCGGTAATCAACAAATCAGTAGAGATACCAGCTTAAGGAGGAACATAATATCACAATTACAAGAATGGAAAATGAAGTCTTGAATAACACATAATAAACTGTTAATAAGGATGAAAGTAAAATAACTGTTTGATAATAATTTTATATTATGAAAGTTAGTTGTAATCCGTTGAGTCATCAGATTGTGAATGAAAGTCTTGTGTCAGTAGTGATGCATGGAAGTCCATGTAGGTCTTTATTATGTTGATTATGCGATATAGTGAGGTCCGATGGGTTATTTAGAACAGAAGATGGGATGTCTGATGGAAATCATTAATGGTTGTTGGCAGTAATAAAGTAATCAGGGATGTAGTACAATGGTGTACCTTATCATATGCTTTCCATTATCACATAAAAATAAGAATAACTTTACCGAATCTTTTATAATATGATGCGGCTGGACGGTGGTCAAAAAAGAAATAACTGAGGCATGGATTAAAACCAAAATAGTTGGTAGGTATTTTAAAAAGAAGAGTGATAATTTGTGAACTTTGTTCTGATGTGCCCTAGTAAATTTCAATTAATTTCATTTAACGTATGTTGGAAAAGCTTAAGAAAACGTTTCAGATAAAATTTGGCCATGGGATGTCAATAATTTGAGTGCTATTGATGCTTGCTTTGCTATATAGTCAGACCTTTTGTTTCCTTCGACACCTTCATGATCTTAAGTATATTTGACATGGGCTTTTAAGCCGTGCTTATTTTCTCCGAGAGTATCTTAGATTACATGTATAAATGGGATTGTATTATCTGCGTTATCTATTGCTTGAATTGTTGAATTACTATCGCTGCAGATGGTAAGATTGCGTAGGTCATGGTCTAAAGCTAATTAATTTAGTGACTATTGCTTTTGTTTTGAAAATTTAATTACTATAAAAGAAGTATTAGTTTAGCTATATGGATTTATTAATATTTATCATCTACGTACTTAGTGGTGCTGGCGAACACCTGACTGTTCTTAAGGTTAACGGATTTGAAATACTCACCCGTCACCAAATGCTTCTAATTTTGAATCACGGTCAGTTGACGAAGTCCCATCTGAGGAATCTCTTCTCCACATCCACGCCACATCAATAAAAGGACTTTGGACGTCACAGATTTACGAGAACACATTCCCAACCCACCGAGCTCCAGCAACTCAGTGAAGGAGAATATAATGGTTACTCTCTCAACCACTGCCCGCGACAGATGATGCTTCACTTTGCTGACTTTTATAGGAAACACCGTGAATCTACTGAGTCACTAGAGCTCTGATATTTATCAAATAAAGTAAATGCCATAATTCTTTATTTCTGATCAATCAGTGAAAAAAATTGTGGTCTGAAGAACTTTTTGTTGGAGTGGTACTGTAGCAGTGTGTTTGGTGCTGCTAATATGATTTTTTATCTTTCGGTTGAAAGAAGCCTCTTGTATCGGCTAATATGAGCTTATGAAAGCTATAGGGCTAAATTTTTTGTGGATCAATGTAGGCTGTGGACTGATGTGAAACATTTGGTAAAGATGAATGAGGAATGTCTTTGAATATTAAACAAAATTATTTCTTTCTTGCTGATCACTAATTTAACCCAAAATGAAGTCTATGTGTAATTACTTTTTAAATTACATTTGTGTCATGAATTTTTCCAACGTAAGTTTCCTTTTTAATAATAAAATCCGTTTTCTATGTTTTAACTACGAGTAGGGGAAGGCGAAACTAAGCTTAAGGTTGTCGTAAAGTATTTTGGTGTTTATGGTGTTAATTGACTTCCATCACTAATTGTCGTAAGCAATTTTCGTAGATAGTAGGCCATATATATTTATTGCAAGGGAAGAAACCCAGAAAACTCCCTATCATCCACCCCAGCAGGCGTGCATGTAGAAAACATATAAATGCATAAATCTCCTGTCGGCTCAACAGTAGCTAGTACCAAATCCGTAACATTTCGCTCTGAACAGCAGTACCCTGACATTAGGGGCCTCGGCCATATATATATATATATATATATATATATATATACCAGATTTATCTTTGCTTTAATATTCGAGATGCTTTGTAACTGTATCGCAAAACAAAAATATAGAAATATAGTTTAACATTTAACATCATTTAACATTTTTCTCATGCTAGCTCTTAATTAAAGCAATTATAAATAAATAAGAACGTGTTAAAGTTGTTGTGAAACAAATACTTATTTTATCAAATTCTTTGAAAAGGCATTTCATTTTCGCAGAGACAATGCAGAATGGGAGAAATTATGGAAAATAGTGCCAAACGCAACACACACACACACACACACACACACACACACACACACA
>JAPDSC010107684.1:146879-165028 GCA_026290005.1 Latrodectus geometricus
TATATATATATATATATATATATATATATATATAATAGGGGGAATTTTAATTCTCTATCAAGACTGACAAATCTCATAAAATTGGAATGACATCTTCGATTGTAACTAACTTAGAACCAGAAATCCAGAAGAAAGAAATCAAGGCATCATGATGGCTAGAAAACTACAAATTATGGAAAATAGCTACAGCCATACTGTTGTTTCAGAATTTAAAGAACACAATGTGTGACGTATGGGATAGCCCTATTTTAATTTCATATATTACTAATAACATTTCATTGCCAAAATTCAAAAGCAATATAATTTTGTAATAAACTTTGATTAACATTGACTTCATTAGCACCACATTGTGATAGTTTTAGCCAACCCAATGAATGTACTTCTTGATGTCCAAATGTGTGTTTTTCTTACAAAACACGGTTTTCGTAATAATTTGTGAACTCTTCTTCAATAACATTTTTCACTGGTTTCATAAAAGGCTTTGTTAATTCACAGCGCTGTTTATTTGTAAGTATCATTTTATTTGAATACCTGGTAAACTCTTTATAAACAGTTTTTATAAAAGCTTTTTAACAACGATTACCTTACCCTTAAGATTCTGTGATTGATGCTTCTAAAATCTAATCTTGTGAATTATGGAAAGTCCATCAAAGATTCTATTCTCTGTACTGTAATTAATGCTTAATAATGCCTTACCCCGGCAATTTTCTTTACACGCTAATTATTCAAACACCATTTTTTATTCTTTAACACGCTGATCACTTTTCAAGGAAAAAATGGAAGTTGCTATTCTGAAATTTCAAATTTCTTTCATTGTAATCCCAACAGTGTTCTTTGCGTTATTTAAAACCATCAAAATCACCAGCTCACACTTTTAAACAACGGGGTCTAAAATTCCAGCTTGATTGAGTGGAAAGGCCATTATAATTTCATATATATAGGATGACTTGAACTCCGAATTCGTGTAGTCTGAGTAATCATGACCTGTGGAGTTTAAAGAGGGAATCTTACCAGTTCTGTGTGATATTAATACCATACTTAGAAACGAAAAGGATTTGCGATGACTTTGAATAAATGTTAAATTTGACAATCAGTCTAGTATCAAGTTTGTTAAATGAGAATTAGAGATTGACATGATTTGTTCTTTGAGATGTCGGTGAAATATAAAATATTGTTGGAATTAATATACGTGCATTTCGTACTTGTAAGCTTACCAAACGGAATCAATGGCTTTTCGAAGAATGAAATTCGTATAAGAAATGCAAAAATCATTTGAAATCTTTTACTGGCAGCATAAGTTACGCTGGACATCAATACTTGCAGTATAAAGTGCAAGGCTTCAATATCGCGAATGTTTACCCGCACATGTAATAACTGTCATTATACCAATCAAAGCTGTTAGATTCGATTGCCATTTGCGATGTCGTAACTGGAAGGGACCATTTAAAAGTTATTAAATTTACGCAATGATCTTACAGTCGGAAAACAACTCTTGATTTTCGTGAATGCCAAGCACTTTTATACAAGTACTTTCTAAAAGACAAATTCAGAGATTATGTTGCACTTGTTAGATTAAGTTTCTAGTTGCGTAGCTTGAAAAGTCTTCCATGGTAAATTGAGTGATGTTGAATACAGAGTTGCTTTATATAACTTGGTTCTTCCCATGTTCTAAAAAATCTATATAATTGTTGTCTGTTACTTTAAAGAAGATAAAAGCAACACCTTATTGCAACCTCTATTATAACCCTATCATCTTGATATGAAAGTATAATATCCTCTAGGCCTTTTCAAAGACCTGGCCTAATATTTATCTTATAAATGTTGGCTAGACCAACCTTATTTTATAAAAAGATTTTAGGACGGGTTCGAATTCCTCTACAGATCAGGTATAACTACGTTAGAAATCTACAGTTATTTTTTTCAGCAAGCAATAATATTTTTACTTCAAGATTGGACACAAGCATCAATATCTGTATATAAGTACTTTCTTGAAATTATGATGGTTGCAAAAGTAATCACTGTTACCTTTATTTTATACCATCGCACATTGCAATCCGGACTACTTTTGAAGAGTAGCATACATATGTAGGAGACAACATGAGCGTAACTCAACACTACATTAAAAGGAAAGAACAATTAAGGCATTCGCTTCAAGTGAGTTTTTAGTGAAATATGGCTAGAAGAAACCACCTAGATGACTTCACACATGGAAGAATGATCGAAAAGCTAGTGGCAGTTCTTAGTGTGACCAGTATCATTAAATAGCTCGAAATTAACAAAAGTCCTATGAACATTTCGCTCACTTGTAAGAACTTCAATCCATAGGATCATCATCACATAGAAATACTCAGCCTCGTGTCAATTAGAGACCTTTAAGCACCACAATATATGACAACACTCACCCTACAGATATTAAAGGAACCTGGGTTGAAGTAACTAACATTTATTAGTGCTTCATTAATTTTAGTCCAGTGTTAGTTCCGGTCTAGTGAATTTCTAAAAAGTTTCCTTGAAGAAGAAGTAAACCAAACACAATGAGTTTATTCGGCTACAATTGTGGTTACTCAAATGGCTATCGCAATGTTCCTATTTTTATGTCCAAGTTAAACCATCAAGTGCGCCTGTGTTTTGCTCCAAATTACAAGAATTTTTTTTATCATGGTTGAGAGGTACATCACTTTTCGATGGCAACTACAAAGGTGAGAGAATATATGCAACTGTTTAGTGACAGTGTGTGCTGTAATACTTAGTGGAAGGACATGTCATCTAACCACCAAGACGCCCATGAATCAGTGACAAGCTGGAGATGTGAACCGCCAAGGATTATTCTGGTAAACAGCATATCTGTCAACAACTATTTTAGAGACAATCATCAAGGGGTAGACTGCGACTCATTCTGTAACAGTATAAAAGTTGCGAGTCGGCTCGGTGGGGGCTAGAGGTTTTTTTGGTTTCACTCTAGTTGCACGTGAATACAGTGCACTTTAAAAACAAAGTCCCCCAAGGAGGCACTTGACTCAGTCGGCACATGTAACTGTAACGTTCTCTGCGAGGGCCTTGTTTGAGTTCTGTCTTTGTCAGATGATTTCAATTGGCATAAAAAACGTGCAATGTTCCACCCAAATTGGGTTGGTGGAGCTGCTCTTTTGGCTTGTTGTGTTGGTGAACCAACTGTCTTTTTTGGAGAAACATGGGCATATTATTGATCAGGCAAGAAATTAAGTCGTTTGGACTCAGGCGCTGCTGCTGGGACGGTTGTGTTTTTCCAACCTCATAGGGGAATCCCTGTGATTGTTCAGTGATGGGCTTTTCTTCATGCAGCAAACATTCACACCCTTACACTCGCTTCGAGAGTAGGTTGTCCGCCTGCGGCGTACAAACCATAAGTACAACTGCTAGAAAGGTTGGTGTTAGCCACTCAAAGGAAATAACTGCAGTGGATATATCATTCTCTATGTAAAAGGAACTCAAAATCTAGTATAAAAGCTCAATTGCTCAGCAAACGTATACATTAATATTGAGGCAAGTGCAATTTATTAAATCTAGATTCCTTTTCAAATTTGTTCAATTTCTCACTGTCATAAACGCTGAATCACTTTGAAAACTGATGATCGTTGCCACCGTTTATGATTGTGCAACATGAATGGTGCAAGGAGCAAAAAATTGGACACATTAGTACTGGATTCGTGCGCAATTTACGGGTGAGAATCGTTTCAGAGTCCCAAATGATTCCCAATGCTAGTTGACTTGGAGTGAAATCAGGACACAGTTTCAAATCTGTAACTCCACAATAAGACACGGTTACGTTGGTCTAGAAGTTGAAAGCATTAAGCTAAAAGAATGGACAGAGATCCAAGTTTTCAACAGTGATTTAGTAACTAGAAGTTGCTATTGTAAAAAGGTTTTCAGTCTCTATGCGTGTTTGTTCCTAGGCGCATTGGAGCAGACTTCATTTTTATGGATGATAATGCACAACCACATTTGATTCTTACTGTTCAGTAGCTTCTTCAAATGGAAAATATCTTCCGAATGAAATGGCCAGAGTAATAACTTGGCTTATATCCCATAGAGCAAACGGGGATACTCTTGCAAAGACATTTTGCAAGTCAATTATTTCTCCCCAGAAACAGCTATTAGCTGAAACAGATGCAGAGTGATGAATGGCAACTCTTTCCTTAAGCACTGATGGAAAATTTGGAGTTGAGTATGGAGAGACTGTACGAAGAAATCATTGTAGTAAAGGGAAGGCTTATTCCATACCAAGGAACATCTGCTTTCTTTTGGACAGGCAATCACGTATAATGATACTATGAGTTCAATAAAGCTATTTTTAGCTTAATTCCATACTGTATGGATTATATCGATTTTTGTGCAACTTTTCTTTCGTCGTTGTTTAATACAAAATGCTGTCAATTATATATATATATATATATATATATATATATATATATATATATATATAATAAATTTTATGCATTACTAATATTTTTTAATTATAATATTTTTTATAGTAAATTGTTTATTGAATGTCTTTTTCTTAATAAGGTGCACATTGAAGTATGAATGTATAAGCGAGAGAAATCTTACTCTACTAAATAAATTTACTGTTATATTTATAATTTGACGGAAGTAAGTAGAATTTTGGTGGTGACCAAAATTATATAATTGTATTTTAAATGTGAAATTCAAAAACTTACATAGTTTTTGAAAACCAGTGTTTTAAATTTTTTTTTCCTAAAACACTCATTTTCAAAAATCATTAATTAAAATTATTAAATAAATTATTACATACTATTTACATCATTCACCCAAGATAATTTTATTTTGTTGGAAAAATAATTTATGAATGAAATAAAATTTCAGAAACGTTATGCATTTATATCTCATTAACCTTAAGAAACATGTTGCCAATAAATATGATCTTGAAAGAAATGTCAATAAAAATCTTCTTAAAAAAGCCAGCTTCCTGATTACTTATAAAATTCATAGAAACATTTAAACTTTTATGTAAATATTGATTCTAATAAATTTTTTATGTTCTGAAAATTTATTTAAATAACAATCTATTTTAACAAAAGTGGATTATAAGTTATTTATTCACCAATTATTGATATTGTTTATACTATGAATTAGAACTAATTTGTAAAATTTAGTACAAAATTGTATTAATTACTATAAACATTTATATGAATCACATGTTAATAGTGTTAAGTATTTTGTTTATTTTCTAACTGAGTTTTAACTGTGAAATTTTATGAAAAAATGAACGAAAATGAATTATGATTTGATGAAAAATGATTAAGCACAATTTTTGGCAATCAATGAATATATTTTAGATTTTCTGACAAATTTAAATAACTGGTATTTCATTTATATGGCTGTAAAGAACATTGCGGCTGAAAATTACATTAACCGACTGATGATAATTTTCAACAAGTAAATTACCTTAAAAAGTTGGAAAATTTACAACTCGTTTTTGGTGCTAGTTACGAAATCGTCGAAAGAAAGTTTGTTTGGAAGTGGTTTCAGTCAAACGAGGCACAGTACTTAAGAACCTAGTACGAAGAGAAAAGAATGTTAAAAGGGGCCCAAGAGAAGAATTACGAGATCGTAAAAGGGAAGCAGTGAGAGGGTTACAGTGACACAACAAGATTTACAACGGAGTACCCACTCTTTTACCCTTTCATTTTAGGGAGAAACATGTCAAGTAGGAAGCTTATTTGTACACAAAAATAGAGGTGAAGAAGTATAACACAGTTAACACAAAAACTAAACCCTAACTGAAAAAGTAATAAAATTATAACAATTAAAATTAATTAGCTTTTAAAATCAGAAAAGATTTAAAATATTATTTCACGTGTATTAATTAATTTTTTATTTTCGAGACTAAAATTTTTTTTTATTTTATTTTTGTAAACTATAATTTCAAATATAGTTCAGCAATTCTATATTGCTAATAGAGTATCTTCCTAATTTTATAAAATACATGTTTAAAATTGAAACTTTGATTATTTTAAGATTAAAATGCTTTGATTATTTTAAGATTTTAAATGAAACTTTACTGTGAGTTTTAATAGAAAAAGTACTTTTTACACTTTTTTTTATAAAATTTGAACGACATTAACGATTTAAGAACTAACCAAAGCTCAAGTCAATAGAATAATAATAGTAAAAAATTTATCATTGCATACTTTAAAATAAATTTAGAGCAATCATTCATATATTGAACATATATAAAATGTTTAGTTATTACGAAATACTCCAAGAAAAAACAAGTAATTATTGTTTGTAATAGTCTTACATAAATATTAAGTTGCATAAATTTTTAAATTAAATATCTCATTTTCAGATAAAAGTGCTTAACTTAATTTGTAAATTTTTTAAAATTATATATTTAATTTTTAAAAAAGTAAAAACGATTTTGTTGAGATATTTTGGTTTTTATTACATTGTCTTTTTAAAATCAATACCCTATTTTAAAATAAAAGTGCTTAATGTTAATCGTAAATTTTTTAGATTATTTATTTAAATTTTAAAAAGTAAAAAAAAATTCTGATGAGATATTTTTGTTTAATTTCATTGCATTTTGACTAATTTTAAATATAATGCATTGAAATGCAGCAGACACGTATGTTTTTGTTAAATGGTATTAAATACTCCATAAATTCCTATTTTAATTTCTTTTTTTTTTTTTATCAAACTTCTAATTGAATTTTGAATTATGAAAGTCAATGGAATTATCCATTCTCAATTACATCAGATACATTTTGCTGCTGAGCATGAAAATAATAAAATTTCTATATTTGCATAGTTATGTTAGTTATGACTAGTTCTGACACCTAGTTATGACTCTTAAATTAGTAATTTCCTTCCTTATCAATGTTTTATTAACTATTTAGAAGAAAAATCGTTAACATCAACAGAACACGAAGTAAAGTCCTCACATTCCTAAAAACTTTCATAAATTTATGTTATTTACTTCAAAAAATATATTAATGATTTGATTTTAAAAAAAACTATATATAAATATTAATTTTTTAAAATATTTATGAAATTAATTCTTTTAATATTTTAAGAGTAAATATATTATTAAATGAAAAAATACAACTATTCATAAGGTAATGTTTTATTAATTATTCTGATAATTCATAACCGAAAATGAATACTTTAATCAATATGCATTTGAAAGACTTTTTTTAAAATTCTCTTTACAATTTTTATTAAATCTTCAAATTAAATAATACCTATTTGTTCTTAAATGTGTTGCTTTTTTAAGCAAGTAAATTTATAATATAGATTTTCTGAGGGGAACATAAACTTTTTTATTTCTTTATAAGAAAGTAAACTGAAAACAATAACAGGTTCCTGTAAAGAAAACGTTAAATAAACTTGAGTAGTGTCATTTCTCGCACTCTCGAATTATGAACTTTGCTTTCATTGATTCGCACAATCACAAATTTTAAAAAGTAATATTTGATTAATCGTAAAAGATTTTGTTTTCGTCATATAAATCTTTTTTTTCTCACGAATGAAAATTGATTGGTATAAAATTTGCCAAACTTAAATGGTCCGCTGAATTTTAAAAACTACTTCAAGAGAAAAACTTTCCATCATATTCTTTTTATTAAAATGAAAGAAACTAATAAAATCTCAAAGAACCGAATTTTTATTCATTATAATTTGTATATAATTTAAAATATTAACAAATAATTAATAGGATAATAATGCTAGAATATTTTTACTTTTACCAAAAACAGCTTTAAAGTTTCTTTTTATATAAATTTAGTTTCTATTATAGTAACATTTGAAATTGCAGCATCTAAAGTTCGTCTGAATCATTGGTAGGCCAAAACAAATTTATGACTAGTTAGATAAACTTGTGACTGGAAGATAAAAGAATTTATTTTTCAAACAACTATACAGGCCACCAACCTCTTATGTCATATTTTATGAACTAATCATCATCTTGTGTCTCATCTGGACTGAAATGCAAATTTAAAGATATGGAATTCCTTTTTAAGCCCATATATTTATTTTCATTACTAACATAATAAAGTCAATAAAAATACGCAAATAAAATGACTAAAATTTGTGACAAAATTTTCAATATTACATAAGAATGCACATACTTATGTAATATTGGTTTTGATTTCATTCAATGGTCTACCTCGTCACACTTAACCACTTAATTTTTCCTTCACAATCCCTAATTAAAAATATTTGAAATTCTAAATTAACCAGAGTTTGATGTGACTGACATTTTTATTTTATTTACATAAGTATAATAGTTAATGTTTTACTATAATCTTCAAGCATTTATCACACATTATATTTTAGAGCTAATATGTAAGCATCTTCTTATTTGAGTATAATTTCAATATATTCGATTGCATAGTTATTTTAATTTTATCGTAATTCCTATGATCAGTTAAATTTAGTTATTTGTGTGAAAATATTTTTCTAAATGTTTCCTAAGTACATTTCAAATAAAAGTAGCTTTGCTTTGGTTACGGGACAAATGTTTAATGAAACAAGGGAATACGGTGAATAACTTTGTATAATTCATTTATAATCTCATGCCGAATATACTGTTATATATCTTACAGATGTAGCACTCTACAAAAGTTACTGTTTTGTACTTCAAGTTAAGAGAATCAAGAAAATTCTTGATTCTCATAACTTGAGGGAGTAAATTTACACTATGTATGAAAGTGACAGTATGTTACAGAATACACAACTTATCGAACTTCAAATTCGTCTTATTAAGTGATAAATTAAAATGATTTTCCGAAAAAAGGTTAGAAGATTCACCTATTTAGACATAGAAGAACTAACTATTAAAGTTAAAATATTGCTTTATTACAAGGGAGAGCTTTTTGCCTATTTAATAGTTATTACTTCCTGGAGAACGAGGTCAAAACAAAATAGTTTTGCAGTGCTTCTATAGTAATAAAAATACTTTCCCAATTTCGATGCATAGTAGAGAAATAGATTAAAGCAAAATATTTTCATTAATTTATATATTTTTTTGAGAATATGAAAATCATTTTAGATTTTGTCAAATATTCCTTGTTGTGTACTATATGTTAGATTTTGTCTAATCTATCTTGAGTAGTTTTTTCACGATTTATATATAATTAAATATTTAGGCTGATTAAAAAAGTGATACCATATTTTAAATTCTTTTATTTTTTTATATCACCTATCGAAAAGGATAGTTTAAGAATGCTTATGCCAAAAATTTACCATGAAATGAAACCTGTTTTTAAAATGTCTCATTAAATTGAATGGCTGAATATGTTTAGTGTGACGTACAACATGAGAACTATCAGAAATATTTTTAATTTTTATGATTACTAATATTATCATAGTAAGAACGAAAAAACTCTGAAAGCCTTCTAATCTCTAACAAAGCATATGAAGCAAGTATCTGAATGAAAAAATAAAATCATTAGAAAGGTAGCATGAAAAGTTTATTCATAGTTTCTTTTACATAAAATAATAATTTTTGACTGCATTAAATGTGAACGGAAATCTAACTTTGAATAAATAAAAGCAACATCTTTAAAGTATTTCTAAATTTTAATGGCGTAAAAATGTTTTATTTTCCTTTTTTGCTTAAATTTATTTTTATTTATTCTAAGTTGAAAATGCGATATTAAGAAGCACAAGAGATGTCAAAACCAAATTAATTTTTCAAAGATTACTCATAGTATACATGTTAAATAATTAAAAATCATCTTTCCATGCGGCGATGAAAATAAAATCAGAACAAATAAAATCAATTACTGATGCGACTAACAATAATTACTGTATTATAGTCACTCATTGTAAGAAAAAAAATTTATGTGTTGTTAGATTAGGGTATGTTCAGTGATCAATGATGCCGATGCACGTACCTAAAATTGATTTGGTTTAGCAATGGGCAAGTTTTTCTTCAACTGAATTTCAATCCTCCAGGACCAGCTTTTCTCCAATCAATGTCCAGATGTGTTACGATAATTAATAGATTTGGAGAACAAGCAGAAGAGAGAAGTAAAATCATTTTATTTGTTACGAAGAAACCTTGAGTTATAGGTATACCACAAATGAGTCTATATTGATTAGTGAAATGTGTCCTCAAGCAATAATCGGAGATCAGAAAAGAGAATACTGTGAAACATTTCAGATATATTGCTGTCATTAGACAGTACATAGATACCTACTAGATTCATTCAGTAAAATGAAAGCAGAAGTAATCATTCGATGATGGGAAAGCTCATTGCAAAAAATTATACGTTTGCTAGTCGGAAAATTCATATTTTGTGATAGTAAATTTTTGACTTTTTTGCATGATTTTCTCAGTGTTATTAAACTCTAATGCAGACTCCATACTAAAAAATATTCTGTGACACATCTCATTGAAACTTCTTGTTTTTCAGATTTTGCTGAACCATGTCGACTTGCACCTGACCGTTTAAAACAGTGAAATTAGTGTTTCAGTATGCATTGGATGTTCGTTAATACATTCATCCGAGTCAATGATACTTCACCATTACGCATTGTTCCCAAAAAAGGTAGTTGCCACAAGCGTCTTGTTAATGTGTTTGTGATTACAGAGCGTTTTTAATGCTCAAACCAAAATGACAAGTATACGATTGCCAATATTTGGATGTTAATAATGAAATCAATGGGGGCCAAATTATTTTCACACACTGATTTCGTAAAATCCTTCCATTAAATTCCGATTGTAAAACAATGTAACAAAATGTTTAGATAACCTATATGTTTTTACTGTAAATAAAAGTTGTCTCTGAAGGTTACAAAGAGCATTTTTATCATAGTCGAACTAGTTTTACTAAAGACTTTAGATTATTAAGAACTTACATTAAAATCATTAAATATTGATAATGCTATCTTAGAAATTTTAAGATTTAAGGTTCCGTTAAAAGTAATTTAATTTTGTAAACTTTCAGATATTTTTAAATTCTATTTTCTACATTTATTCCAAACTAACTAACATTTTATACCCTTATATAGATTTTAATGAAGATCTTTTCAATGAAAAAAATTCTTCACTTCCAATAAATATAATTTAGAAATTTCTCTCCAGTAGTCAGAAAGGGCTGGAAAAGTATTTTTCGACACAAAAAGGTTCTTGCTGATGCTAACCTCCTAACATCCAATTATTGGTGTATTTCATTAATGTTTTTAGATCTTCTACTAATGCATCTTCATTTGTTATTGGTAGTTCTTTAAATAAACTTTATAGTGGTATTTGAGAACCAACAGCATATTTTTAAATTTTAGTATAGACCAAACACATTTAGCTAAATGCTATCATGCACTCTCAGCTGTTTTTTACTCTATCAAAAAGTTTTTGCATACACACAAGAACATTGAAAATAAAGCACCAAGAAGAAAGCATGGGATTGAAATGACAATACACATAATGAAGCAGATGTCAGATTCACATGATCCCAAAATCAAGACAATTAAACAAATACAATTTGTAAAATTCCCCGTGGGATCAAATAATATCATCAACATAACACTTGCCTGTTAATATTTCATGTACCACAACTAAAGTGAGCCTACTATCACAGGCTATGTTCCAGAGACCATGCCAGATGAGCGGGTAATGTGTCGCGTAGCAATGTAGGTGGAAGATACCATCCACCAGTATGCCTCCACACTCGTATACGGTCATAATCTATCCTTAAATGAAACAGGGATTCGTTACTTAACACACATTTTGCAAATCTGTAACATTCCACGTCGTTCGGGCTTGGCACCACAGTGTACGGAGTCACCACAATTGCAGTGTTAAAGGCAGTACACGAAACGAATGGCAGAATTACGAAATGAATGGCAAATGGCAGATTCGCTTTCACAAGGCGTCTGAAAATGCTTTGTGAAACAGCAGACAGTCCTAAATTTTCGTGTATCGTGAAACGAGTTACTGCGGGATCCATGAGCACTGAAACTTTAAACATTTTCATGCTTAATACTGACCATATGTGATGCATGTTTGAAAAAATTTGGATTGCTCCTTTTAAGTATTACCTTTTCAATGGCCAGTTGGTTATCTAATATATATAACGTCTTTTTTTAGTTCTTTACTCTATCTGTTCCTTTCAGTTTGTGGGAAAATCTCCCCTAAAACTGATATTTTTCGGAGTGAAGGGATCAATTTTCTCAGAATTCTACTATTTGGAAACAAAACTCGCCAAACATTCTTTTTGTGAAAAAAAAAATCAAATACCATTACAAGATTTTAATAAAAATGTCACATCAATAGACGAACGCATGACTTGGACTAAAAAGCAATAATATTTTGCACAGCCAAAATATACCTGCGAAACATTTTTTGACAAAATATATTGAATTTGTTTTGTATAGATCTTTTATACTTGTAGATATTGATTCAAAGTTATTATATTTTCTTTTGAATAATGCAGTTACTAATTTTAGAACTATGCAATTTTTCTGTTTGAAAAAATTTTTTTTATTGATTTTCATTTTCTTAAGGATTTTTTATACCAAATTAATGAAGTACTTTCTCAGTCGCAGCATAGAAGTGAAAACGCAATGCCTACAATATCAGGTCCAAAGTAAATGCGAATGAATTAGGGAAGGATATGTCTTTGTGAGAAACCGGTAGTACTTGAGACGAGAAAACACGTTTAGCGGAAGTCAGCAGCCTTAAGAATACCGCTCCCCGGAAACAGACGATTTCTCTTCTACAAGAAATTGCTTCCGGTGCATTTTCTGTGGGAAGTTTCTTAAACACATGATTTTTTTCACCCTCTTTGAACAATACAGAAAATTCATTACTTCTTTTCTTTAGCACACACTTTACTGGATCTTTTTATTCCATCATTCAGTATATGACACCCCATTAATAAAAGGGTGTTTAATTAATATTTTACCGGATCAAAATTATAAACATTGTAGGAAATTGACAGGAAATGGGTTATTTCTTTTCCTAATATTAGCTCAAGATATATATGATCCTTTCACTTTTTTCCTCAATTTAATTTTAATACCGTTGTTATACACAAAAACAGCAGTATTTATAGAGAGAAAATTTAGTTGCTTTATTATAAGTATATGCAGAAGAGATTCTAAATATATTTATAGAGTTAAATTTCGTGATATAGATAAGAATAACTATATCCATATTTAGATACTCTATGTGAAATTATAAATAGAGTTTAGTCATAAAAGTTCTGAATTCGTGCAAAAAATTTTCTACACTGTATTCAAACTTCATACACACAATGTCAATGAAAATATTTCATAAGGGTACAATATTATTTTCTTTATGAAAAATTAATATAAATGGATTTTTTATTCAATAAATCTGAAATGAAGTTAAAAATGTAGAGGTAAGTTTTATTTTTAATCTTAAAATATTATTTTTAATTGTCAAGAAAAATATCTCTTTTTATTTATTTCGTTTCACAATTATTAAATCCTAAAAATTTTGTTCTTCGTTGAATAATTCTGTATATATTTAGTTATACTGATATATATTACTTAAATAAAATATTTAGACCATAAATATTTTGTTTATGGTCTAAATATTTTGTTATTTTTCAACAGTATCCATATTATTTTATTGCAAGTCGTTGAAATGCACTTCAATATTTTTGAAATAATTAATGTTTTGTGGAAGTTTTTGCTCTAAGTAATTTATTTAGATTTCAACTTCACTTTCATTGTAAGCTTAAAAAATAATTTAACAAACCTCATATTACTATCTCTATCATCATCATAACACCTTCAAAGTATTATGTTGTCCCTATTAATATTAAAAAGATATTCCATTGTTAAAACAATATAAGGAATAATTTTTATTTATTTGAAATGTAAATAACTAGGAATATTTAAGTATTTTTTTAAATTGTTTTATTTTTATTTAATTGTGAGAAATATGGTAATTTTAATTATTATTTTACACAGCTATTTTTTACAGCTATTTTATTTTTAATCATTGAAGTCAATGACGTCAGTTCTTATTTATATTGAAAAATGATTCGTTTTTATTTAGATTTCCTTTATCATTATTAGAAATTTATTTTACAAACACTGTAAATTTTTCATAATACTGAAGCATTTACTATATAATATTTATTCCTTTAACCTTGGCGTTAAATACGCAATAGAGAATATGCAGATGGCTCTTGAAATGTTATTCATAATATATAGTTCTATATTTGCAAAGATATTTCATTAATTAAAATTATAGCCATTCATATTTATATTGATTTTAATAATAATTTAATAAGGATTTTAAAATAGAATATATGATAATTAGATATAATTAATAATAATATAATAATTAGATATAAGCTCATAGATATATTCATGACCTTGTAATTAATAGATATAATCAAATCTTTTGCATATAAGTCACAAACTTTATTGACGAAACTAATCAAAGATGAAGTTGCAGAATTTTTGAATTAAAAAAAAGACTACAGTAGTCTGTATTCAACTACTACTTAGAATACTGAATTCACTTATATGGATGGGAGATCTTAGAAATCTCCTTTTGATATCGATAAGACGTTGTGGTAATCCGACAAAAGATGAAAGGAAGAGCTTTCATGTCACCCAAGAACTAATTAATCGTTCATAAGACTTGCAGCATCTGTACAAGGCTTAATAACGTACAAGTATAAGCATTAGGATTATTATCGTGGTATGACTCAAGAGTCATATCATTTTGGCACTTATATTCAACTAAGTTTTAAAATGAAATTTATTCTTAACAAAGCAACTACTTTAGAAGATTTTAGTTTTATATAAATATTATTACAATAATGTTATTAATTTTTAATATCTTTTTCTACTGAACAAACTATAATTATAAGATAAATATCTTTACTAAACTGAATTCCATAACTTAAAAGAAACTTTAAGAGTCTCTGAAAAATAATACAATTTATTACTGATAATTTATATAGTAATTTAAGGAAACCTCATTCATTTTGTCTAGAAATAAATGTTGCTTATATTTAGTAAGACTTTTATTTCATAAACACAAAATTGCAATATTGTGGGAATAAGTTTATTAATTATTGATACATTATCTTCTGGAATTTATAAATAAGGTAACATCAAATTTTAAAGTAATTAAAATGATTTCACTTTCAAAAATTTAAGTTTCTTAAACGAAAACAATTGTTGTGAAAAACTATAAATTAACTCATTTAATCAAGAAAGACAAATACTAAGACAAGTACTTTAAACAAGATAAGCTTTAATTGTTAAGATTAATAGATTTTGAAATTTAGATGAAATGGTAAAAACGCAATATATATAACATTAAAATAATTTTAATATGTTATTATTAATAAAAATGCTTTTTTCAAATCTTTGTTTTAAAAGACAGTGCTAAGTTTTGCATATTATTTGTATAGACGATTTTCAATGCTTCATAGGATTAAATTAAACATATAATCAAAGATAGATTTTGAAAATGCAGATCAATCTAAGGAAATTCCAATCTCTTAATTAACTACTTTCCAAAATTTTACAACTACATTTTGATTGTTAGGAAGAATTACATGTATATAATTGTAAGCTGTATGTAAAGAAGAAAAAATACATATTTACGTATGTTTAAAAAATACGATCAGCGTATCTTTTTCTTCGTAACGTTCTTTCTTACTATGATGCCAAATTGACAGTTGAATATTTACTATTTTATAATTCGGGCTTGGCTTTTAATTCGTTAATCCCAACACTACATGTGACAAAAACTATTTTCCCAGAGCCTTGTGCGTTAAAAAATGTTTGGTATAATGAATTCATGAAAGGCAATACGAGATAAGTAAGATACATATTTTAAAACATGAAATAATTGAAAATTAAGATGTTCATATGCAAAGATTATTATGATAAAGCTTTTTAAAATTTTAAGTTTCATTCAAATTAATATAAACATGAATTATTTAGCAAATAAAAATTAGCTATTATCATCCATCCATCCTTTGTAGTAAATCTTTGGAAAAATGAGTGTTAATTTATATGCCGAAAAAAATTTTGTTACTTGATTTCGATTTAAAATTTCGGTCAGTTTAAAAAACTTTTGTTTTAGATGCATTTTAGGAATTATTCTACAGTAGAAGAGATATATTATAGTGTGAATTTATCTGATTCCAATTAACACAAGAAAAGAATGAAGTATAAAAAAATTAATATAAAGTTTTATATTAATTATTTATACAGACAGACAGAATTTTAATATTTTATTCGATTAATATAAACCCATAGTTAAATACTGAATTGAAAAACACAAATCAATCAAAGAAAATTTAAATTTCTTAATTATTTTTCTTACGTAATGTAACTTTGATATTTTGATTATTAACGAAATATTAGAGTACGGAATTTTAAATTGAATGTGAAGTGGAAAATCACTTTTATACGTAACATAAATTCAATTAATTATCTTCTTTCTTTTAGGAATGTGTAGTTTTAAATTAGTTATAAAATTGTAATACTATTTTATAATTTTTTATTAAAAGTACTTATTATAATCAAATTAAATTACAGAATTGTTTGTATAAATAAGAGTAATATAGTTTTGAATTTTTATATCAATATATTTTTCAAATTTTTAATATTTTTGCAAAACTAATACAACTGTACGCAAATTGGTCACGTAGAAAATATTTTTTTAATATACCAAAAACAGATTATTAATGTATTAATATTATTTTTAATATATTAATAATAACTTAGATGTAAATGAATAATCCGCAAAAATATGACAATGATAATGTATTACATCATTCTGCATTTTTTCCATTTCGAGAATGGAAGAAAAAAATAGTTCACTCATTGTTTAAATAATTTCACATCATTTGCTGTTTTTGAAAATTTTTGTATGTAGTAGAAACATTTATTTCAGTTCTTATAAATTAAGAAATATTAAGCTACATTTTTTTTCTTGTTTTCTTGATAAATTTTAACCAAAATAATTTCCACTTAAATTAAACTTATTTGATTAAAATATGTTCATTAAGCTACAAATCAGCTGCATCATTCGAGAATGTAATTACTGTTATATTTTCCTGGAATGGAATAAATAATGGAAATTTACTGGATTATCCAATTTTTTTATATTTTAACAACGCAAATATTTCTGATTGGTAAATCATGCATGGTTATTTCACTAAAAATAAATTTTTTAATAATTTCTTTTTAGTCTGTAATTATCTGTTAAAAAATTAAATGTCAAAAAATTTGTTATTAGACAAATTAGCTACTTTTAAATAAATTAGTATTTAGAAAACTCAGACTTTAAATAATTAACTCTATATTTCAGCCATCATTTCTAGTTTTAAATATATTAGTGCTTAAAATAAATCACATTTCGCAATATTGGTTGATCAATAGAATCACATTGCTGAAATAAAAAAAAATATATGTTAAACAAGTAAAAGTAAGTTTCAGTATGATATACAGATATAAAAACTACATATTAATAAATTACCACACAAAAAATTTTCTTTTATTCCTAAAAGAATTTTTGACATTAGTTTTGTGCTCTTATTTATTAAATTTGTAATTAAAAAAAAAGGTTTAATCAAAATTAGTAACTAAAATTTTAATACTTGTATTAGTAACTCAGCCTCATTACTATTATTTCCAGTCATATGGTATTGGTGTTACGTAAATTGGTATTGCAATACAATTTTATTCAATTTCTCAGCAATAAATATTTTATAGTTACTTATAGAAGACCTGACGTGAGTTTAAAATGCATAATATGCAGATCTCAATACTATTACAAACAACATTTACATACCTATAAGATCTACCTTTCACTCATCCATGCTATTATCTCTATTATAAATTAAGTCAATGCTCTTTATGCTGGCATTAGAGTGGTTTAAATAAATACATGAATGTTTCATTTGCAGAAAAACTTAAAAACGTCTAAATATTATAAAAAAAACTATAGTCGTATATAAATGTTTCGTTTGCAGAATCATTCAACTTTATAAAATAAAAATTTGAGAAAAATTATACCATAATTAATAAAGTTTTTTAAAATGAAAATGTTTTAATATTCATATTATTTATATATGGATTTTATGTGCGAATTCTTATTATAAGAGAAATCTGTTCTGAATAAATACAATTATATA
>JAPDSC010107684.1:165428-186071 GCA_026290005.1 Latrodectus geometricus
TATATATATATATATATATATAATTTTGTAATTAAAATGTGATAAAACTCAAAAAGTGAAGTTAATCAAATTGGCAAGTGAAACATCCATATAAATGTTTTTTTTTAAACTTTACTAAATCTATTTCATTTTTCTAATTTATAAGAAAATTTTAATATTTTTAAGAGCAACATATTATATTTAACCATAAAATTTTTAACATTTAAATTTTAGATGATTATTTTAAGCTAATAAAATTATATCGAATACAAGAAAGGAAATCCATTTTCATTTATTTTTGAAATACCAAATTCTTTATCAATACAATAAAAAATAAATTTCATGTCAAATATCGATAACATAAAACTACATCACTAATGCATAAGATATAAAAAGCAACATATAGAAATGTCACAACAACAACAAACTGCTATTATCCATCAAATTTCTTGTTCATTTCTGTTCCAACAAATAGCATTTAAAGAACATTGAGATTTACGGGGAACCATTTCCTTTAATAGGCGATCCATCAATGAATCTGACTTTTCGCAATAGAGAACTTGTTGAACATAACCGATATAGATGATTCATGCAGCTATTGGGATCAATGTTAGTCGAAAGAATCCCATAAGATAAGAAATATAATTCCGACATCTTACTGAAAGGAATGAGAATTTTAAAGATAACAATGCATTTGAAAACGTGCCGAGTTGAAGAGATAAATCTAATCGAATTTCAAATTTTCTGAAATAAATATAAGAAAAAAAATTATGTAGTTATTATGAAGCTATTCTTTACGTATAATTTTGATTGACTTGATTATCATATGTTATTAAACAAATTTATTGGAATATTTTCAATTTGTTGATTTTTGATGTTTCAAAAAGTTAGTGTATCAATAAATATCTTGAATAGATATTAACTTCTATTATGATAATTAAAATTAATTGTTTTTATTACATATAAAAGTGAAAAATATATTAGAAGCAAAAACTTCATTAATTGACAATCAAAAGATATTTTTGATAGCAATTTCACACATATGCATTTAATTTTACATTATAATTTATTGAAAAAAATAAAAATTTTTGTGTATTTATATATATATATATATGTGTGTGTGTGTGTTCTGGTCATAGAGGAAATAAACCTTCATCATAGCATTTCTTTTATGACCCGTAAATCCAAAAACATTTAGTTTACGAAACTGATAAAGAGTGAGAATTCACAATTTAAAGATGGTTTTACCAGGAGTAGCTTACTTAAAATATTTCTAGATTCATTAACTTTGTTATGAGTTTGCTAAGCTATAAATAAATACTTAATTTTATATTTGAGGCATGAATCTTACAGACATTATAATTTAATACACTTATTGAAAATTTAAATTTGGTTTAAAATTGGTTTAATGCTCTAATTAAGGTCCCATGACCAGATTTTTTAATGATATGTTATAAAAATTAAGACTGATAGAAAATAAAATACAAATATATATGTGTTTATATTTAAATGATACCATTATATACACAAAAATTAAAAAATTTTAATATAATAAAAAGTGAGTTTTCTAATCAGAAATCATTACAAAAGTAGAACTTCTTTGCAATGTTTATGGGAAATTTAAGTAATTCAAACACATAGAGCATGAGATATAAAAATATGAGAACCTTTATTTGCATGGAGCATGAAATATAAAAATACGTAAATAAATATTCATATGTTCTTATATTTCATGTTCCATGTGTTTGAATTATTTAAACTTCCTACGAACATATTCAATTATTTCTAATTTATTTGTTATTCATATTAAGAAAATGTAATGATTTCTCAATCAAAATTATATTTTATTATGTTAAGGTTATTATAGGTGGTTTGAACCATATTTTAACAATTTCTAAGAGTTTATCTTTATATTAAAACAAATAATACTTTATTAAAGATGCGACAACTAATTAAGAGTAAAATGTCTATAAAAATACTTATTTAAATTTGAAATGTCTTGAACCAAAACTTTGCCTTTTTATGAAATTTTGCATTTATTAAAACTTTGTTTCAAAGTATTGTAAGAAATTTGGCTACTTTATCAAACTAACTATATTTACCGCAAAAAATATACAATGCATTATTTGCTCATACATAATTTATATATACTAGATTTGTTGAAATGGCTGGAATGAATGTATTTATTATTTAATTTTTATTAAATGTACGTGCATATTTTACAATTCAAAAGCATTTCGCATTACATTCATTTAGCTTCAACTTGACATTTCTATATAGAAATTAATTTTTTTATATTATGAGCTTTCACCCAATTTCAACCATCAATTAAAATTATCTTTTACAGATTTCATTTTTATTGATTTTAAAATTTAAATTGAATGAGATTTTCACTATTTTTACTTTTTAAAATTTAAGTCCTTGAAATCTAAAACTTATAAAAGAATACAACCTTATAAATTCGTTAAAGTATAAAAAATTTTTTTATTCATTATTTCTTTCATTTCTAAAAAAAATATTTTTATCATAGATTAGTAGTTTAACCTCATTATGTTCAAGCATGTGAGATCAGAATATATCTTATGTACCATATAATCAGAAAACATAATTTACTGAAATAACTTATTGTAAGAATAATAATTAGACATTTACTGAAGAAGATAATTGTAGTATAAATAATCTTAATAGAAAATTGTTACATGAAATTAAATTTGATTAAATTTAAAATTAACAAGTATATACTTTTTATATTGCTCATTATAGATTTGTAGGTATATTTTAAATCATCTTTCAGCTCTCTTTTTTCTTTATATTTATTTTATATAATTCAATCTCATTTTTTTCATTTTGATTTCTGTCATTTTATTCATAATTGAAAAAATTGATGAATTATTATTGTAAATACAATTTATTTTAAATATAAGGAATTCAAAAAGAATAGTGAAAACATTTTAATTAAAGTTAAGAATTGTTAAAAACTGATTTCCTTTTATTTTAAGTTACAACAATGATTTTCTATTATTATTTATCTTTTTAAGTGAATCCTTTTGGAATATTTTCACTTTTCTTCTTTATTTGTTTTTTACATTAATCAAAATAAATTTGTTTTTTGTAACTTTATATTTTTCTGAATAAATGCAGATTTTATTTTTACAGTATTTGTAAAATCCATCGTTAACAAATATTTTTATTGTGTTATAAATTACCGTTGTAAATGTTAAAAAGTATAAGCGAAATATCTTTTTTTTTCAATATCTTATTCTAAACTATTTCTTCAGCTTTTTCACCTTTCAATACTTTATTACCATTTTAAATAAAAATTTAAGGGTGAAATGCATGTTCTTTATATTTAGAGATTTTCTTTCGCCAAAGTATTGTTAAAATAATCCCAAAACTGGGCCAAATATTACAACTTAAAAGTGATTTTAAGGAAATCTTAAACTGAAATTGTTTTCTTTTGTAAAAATTCACTATGATATAAATAAAATACTTTAGAGAAAGGAATAAAATTTTTCCCCTGATATTCAATTTTAAAAACTTTCTAATATGATATATGCTTCTCACTTTAAATGTAGTTGAATTTAGTAAGTTAAATTAGTACAGAATCCATATATTTTACAGAATATAATTTTTTATTTTTAGTATTGCTAAAACTACAACTAATTGAGATTTTATTGATAAAATCTTTACAATAATATCACATGATTTATTTTTGCTTATTATCGTATACACAAATAATCAAAATTACATTTTAAAAAATATTCCAAATTCATGATCATGTTTTACAAACTTTCATTCTAACAAAAAATAAAATAAATTTTTTTATAATTTAAATATAATTATCTTAGATTATTCAATACTAATTATTTCAAACATTTTAGGCATACCCATTTCTAATGTGAAGATAATGAATCCAATATTTTTTGAAAGAAAAATGGTCGAGTAAAATTTGTTTTAATTAAGTTCCACATACATTTGAGTGTAAGTTCTAAAATACATATTCACTTCTTTTAAAACTACTCTAGTAAATATTTAAAAAAAAAAAAAACAATTTGCCGCATTCTTTTCTCTTTATCAATATTAATCACATTACTTGAACAATCAAGTAAGCGTTTATTTGCGAAGATAATACATTCTCTTTCCCTCAATGGAATTTTCATTCAAATCAAAGCTTGAACGAAGATTTGAGCGATCGAAATGACAATCAGCCAATAATTCCATGCGCAGAAGTGTGAAAAACGCGAGCCAGCGGAAATTTCATCGCCTTCATTAATAACGCATCAGCGTCGCAAACAAAACGCCGGCAACACATGATGCACTGGAGTCGACAGCTGCATCAAACACGTTCGCATCACTCGTTCGATGACACTTTTCTTTGTACTCTATTAAAGTGATTAGAAGAATACCCTTACATAGTCTTTTCTGCATTGATAAGGAAATGTTTGGCTGTATTTGACTGGTACTGAAATAGTTGTTCCATGCAAAGATTAGATATAAGGAAAACTTCTCATTTATTTTTTTCTTCCAGTAAGCTTATATGAAGCATCATTGCTATAATTCAATTGATACATTTGCCATATATGAAAAAATACCATAAAAATATTTGACAGTTAAGTGTCAAAATTACTTAACGAGTTTCGCTGAAATAATTTTATTTCATTTTTAATGTTAACCATCTTTTGGTGAAACGCATTTTTATGAAATGAAATTATAATGGATTGATGTATCAGATAAACAAGACAATGTTATAACTTTAACAGGTTGTTGATTCATGCTAAAAATGTTAATTAAGGCAAACTTTTTTAAAGCTATACTCATTTAATTAAGTTTTACTTTAATTTACCTGAATGCAACTTGGGTACTAATCTTTTTTCTATTCATAATAGCTTATCAATAGAAACGTTTTGTATCAGGATATTATTTCAATTATTTATTTTTCCAAACACATTAAGCAGTCTTAAAATTATTTTTTAATTTGAATAAAATTATATTTGATTATTATTATATCCTTTATCTTCAGAATATATTTCTTTAAAATTCTGATTATTTCTTCTTAAATGCTTGAGAAAATGAATTGTATTTATAAAATTTTATTAATATAAATAAGTTTTACATAAATTTTTTTGTGTAAAATTTCAAGATTTGTATCCCTTATTTTTTAAGATTTTTCTTTTAAATTTAATTTTGTTATATGGAAACACAAAACTAATGCAATATATTGAAAAATTTTGAGACTTAAAAATTAAATAAATATGTGATATAGGTAAATCAAATAGGTTATCTAATGAATAGAATACCAAATAAAATTAAGTATCCTTCTTAAGATATTTTTTGAAAGTTCAAATAATCAGGAGCTTCTTATTTATCCATATAAATGAAAACTGTACATTAGTCGTTTAATTAAATTTCTATTAATTCTGAAAATGTTCTACTAGTTTCTTTCAAACAATCTCATTGTTTAAAAAGTCATCATCAATAAAACTGTTGATGAGATAGGTTTAGAATTCTGTAAAAATGCTCAAGAAATAAGAAAATTTTCACTATTTTGAAGCTAAATGCTACCAGAAATTTGAGTCCTTTCTAAAATGGTTAAAGAGATAATTTTCAAACTATTAAAAGAAATTAAAAAATAGATAGACTCAAATTAAAAAAATGCGAAGAATCTCCACGGAACTAATATTTTATAAGTTTATAATACTCACTTTTCCAACTTTATAAATAGATATCAGTTGATCTGCTATTTTTTAAAATTCATTTAACTGACATTAAAAATAAAATAAAATAGGTATTAATCTGCAGAAGACTTCTTTTAAAGTACCTTTAATAAAACTGTTACTAACAGCAAAATACGCACTTATTTCTATCCATCAGATTTAGATTTTTTTTAATAATTTGACAAGTTACGGGGGCCTTACAATAGAAAAGAGCATCTATCTTGGGTCTGCTTTTATTCTTAGAAAAGATGTTGTCTCTAATCTGACACTAAAGTGTCAGAAAAAATTATTCTTCGAAACTGCTACTTTACTTCGTTTCTGACTAACGAAAAATAAACTTCCCATGAAATAAAATACTTCGAAACTGTATATATCCACTATTTCATGACAAGAACTAGAAGAATATAAGCCAGTGATGGATGATAACCAGTGACGGTCTTACCTTAAATTAAGCCATAATTGAAGTAAAAGTTTTCCACATATAGGTAACTTCCGCTCACTAGAATAACTTTAGAAAGTATAGAAATTATCAAATTAGATAACAGAAATTTATATATATAGTTAAGTAACCCCTTTAATTTTATTTTAAATACAAATAAAATTACATAAAATCTTCTGATCTTGTTTATTTAGGTGATTTTGTTCAGTTCCCCAAATGTTTTATCTTTATAAAAATATGATTAGCTATTACTATATTTTATACAATTACTTAAAAACATTTATTTTGTATAAAATAATAAATATGTGAGTATCTATTATATTATCAATTATATTGCTTATATAAATTTATTCTATTTTGCACAATAAATTACCATTAAAATCATAAAATAGACACATATAAACTCAAATTAAAATACTTAATCGGACTAAATTAAGTATTTTTTATTAGAGTAATTTTTAAAATTTGCATAAAAAATATTGAAATTAATCAATTTAAGTAAGCTTTTGAATATTTTAAATTTATTAAAATTTAAGCATAAACTTGTTCAATTGATAAATTTTTAAAAACATTCTTTCCAAAGTTGGTTGAATTGTCCTATGACGTTTTTGATAATAATGAGTGTTCTTTTTAACAAGGAACACTTTTCGCATAATCTAAATAAAAGAAATCTGATTAGGAAACTTTAAAATTTGGAAGTTATTAATTGTGATCCATCATGAATGCTATAATGAAGAAGAAAAGTTGCGTTATTACGTTTAAAAATTACGAATGACGTAAAATTTATATATGTAGTATCTCTTAGAATGAGATTGAATTTTTACAGTGTAATTACAAAATTTGAGAGACTATAGTGGGGAACTGTATTTAACATTTCCCTATTATTGATGTATCTGGTCTCGAATCCCATATGCGTGACACGAATGTTGTTAGAAATTCTATCCTCTGATCATTTTTCAAAAATTATCGCACGTTGTTTTAAAAGAATTTGCTTCTTAACCCCTGTCAATAAACAAATGTATAGTTTTAATGAGAAGTAAAGAAAAAATTTATAGTGACAAATGAATATTTTTTTAAGAATTTCATTTCCCAGCAGATAATTTCTGAACTACGATGAAAAAAGATCTATGATATACAATTTTTTCTATTACCATGGATATTCTCTATCAGGAAATAATTCTATCTTTTACATTTAGTAATATAGAGAGATCTATGTAATTTATAAATCTTATATATTATAATTAACTATGTACTGTAAACGGAATAGCACAAGAATTAGCAAAATGTACAATTATTTTATGTGGCTAATTCACAATCGTTTTAAATCTTGTTATCTCAAATGCAATATTTTAAAAAATGTGGGTGTTAATTTATGATGATGAATTATTTAAATTATTAGAAGGTTTCCGTTAATTAAAAATTATAACTTTATGTGATTTTAAAATCTATTGTGTTTAATTTGAAATAAAATAAATTTAAATAGAATTTAACTTTAGACATTATTACTTAATTTTGATTTAAGCTGAAATGCTCGTATAGTTTAAATTTCTTTTTAAAAGAACAAAAAACATATCTTTCAGTTATAATTCCTTAAGTTTTTAAGAACAATTAAGAAAAAAGGTGCCGCATACTCCGTCTAGTGGTTAACGTGCCTGACTACGGGTATGGATTCGAATCCCAGTTCGGGCATGGATTTACTCTCTCTTTCTATCTCTCCTGTCTTTGTCCTTTCCTTATATGAATGGAGTATGAATGGTTGCCTACCCTATAAATGGGTTCCTATGGTATGTGTGTACTGAGGAAGTCGGACTCCACACCCAATAGCGGTTCAGTTGAAACAGTGGAGCAGAGCACCCATACAGCCAGTCTGGCTGGCGCTAGACAAAACAAAAAAAAAAAAAAAAAAAAAAAAAAAAAACGGAAAGAAAAGAAAAAGGTTTTTAAAGTTACTATAAGAGCAAAATCAAGTAAAGCTATTTTAAATTACTGAATTATTCACATTGCTTAGGTGTATTTTTAACATAATTAAAATTTCACATTTAATTTAACTATTCTTTGATTTATCATAAATTGAAATTATATGAGCCACCTTATACACTTAATTCTTAAGTAAGCAAAATTTAAAACTGTTTTTAAATTGTTATGAAATTAAACTGTACCTACGAAAATAAAAGCAGAGTTTTATTTTTCACACCATTCATTACGTATGAGAAGGAATATTACGCATATGAAGGAATAATTTGTAGATGAGGTAAATTTCTTTACACAGAATATTTAAGCTTTAAAGAATTATTCAAATTAAAATCTGTGGAACAAACATTTACGTTTTCATTCACCTAATACTTAAAATTTTTAGAAAAGCTTATTAACATCATTTTTAACTTGTCAATAAAATCAATACTATTTGAAAGAGATTTAATATAGAATTATCCAATATCAAAGCGTTTGAGACGAGGGTCAAACGATTCATCAATCTTCAAATTTTTCATATTTTACCACATCATTTGAATGATATTTAAAATATACTTAGATTAAACTTTCAGGCATACATTAGAATGTTTCATTTTCTTTATTTGAAACATTCATAATACTAAATATAAGATAATAAATTGATATCCCAGGATCAGTGAAAATAGCTCACCAAGAAAGAAGCATGGGACTGAAATAAAATTTAATGCACATAATGAAACAGAGGTGAGAGTCACTTGACCGCAGAATCAAGAAAATTAAGGAAATACAATTTGTACAATTTGACAAATACAGTGCAACTTCAACAGCGTGTCGGACAGCCTCCTTCTGCTATATATGCCACCACACGGTCCAGCATCTAGTTTATTAGACGTCTGATGTTGCCCTGAGACTGATTTGCCCAGAAATCTTGAACAGCCAATTCCAAATCAACAAAGTGACACGATAGCATCTGACGTCTCAGCTGGTCCCAAGCATACGCTACCGGGAACAAGTTCGGAAAGCGGGCTGGCCATGGAAGAGTCTGAATATGACGTAAGAAGTCATGAACAACTCAAGCTGTATGCGGACAAGCATTACCATTTAGAAAATGCCCCACATGGGGTCTAAAATATCATTAATACAACGCTGACTCGTTAATGTTTCACGTACCAAAATTAGAGTGTACTGGCTATGATAGGCTATGACCCCCAGCTCATGCTTGCTGTGCAGACAATGTGACAGTGTGGGTGGAAGTGTACCATTTACTAGGGTACCTCTAGACCCGTAAGCGGTTATCATCAGTCTTCAAAACGAACAGGAATTCATCACTAAACACCACGTTTTGTCAATTTGGGGCATTTCAATTTGTTCGGGTTTGGCACCTCTGTAGACGAAGTCACCGATGTTGAAGTGTTAATGGCAATACATGAAATGAGTGCTTATATCGCAGATTCGCTTCCACAAGGTGTCTGGAAATCATTTGTCAAACAATTGGCAGCTTTACATCTGCGTGCAACGTGGATCGAGTCACTGCGGGATCCGAGCGCTTGCCACATTATCATTCGAGCCTCTCACCTCATCGTTTTCTAAATCACCCCAAACTAGTACGCCTCAAGTAAGTAACATCTTGTTACTCCTTCCAACGTGTTTGAGGCACACTCCGAACGATCGATCTAGAGAGCAACACGGCGCGTCGACACCATGCATGTTTCAATCCGATGATGAGGCCCCTCTCAAACTGGCTTAACTGTACGAAATATCTTTTAACAGGACTCCCTGGCATTCTTCTCTTACTTAAGTCCTCTTAGCGTCGTCCTGTGATCGTCACGTTTCTAAATCTTCCATTCTGCACCGATTTATATATGGCCCACTAACTGATTGCAACGCCACTGCTGGAGGTGTAGTTATGCGCATTGGAACCAAACTTGGATCATTTGCGTATTGGATCTTATTTTACTTATATGCCAAGTTTGGTGCTTTCTTTCTTCTTGATACGCTATTTTCAATGTTCCTAAATGTATATAATAAATATTTTTTGAAATTTTAATTGCCTCTTTCAATCCGAAATGAATTTGTAGGGATTTTATAACTTAAAACTTGCTTTCCAATTTCTTTTCATGTCAATAAATTTGAAATTGTAAGATAAGAATACTGACCTACATTTTTTTACTTATTTTATTTTATTTTTGTCAATAAACTTTCTCACTATATCTGTCGGACTTCAAATTCCAGTAAGAAACATTGTAAATGCTATTCTTTTTTTTAAAACTTAAAATCCGTCTGTGGGTGTTTTCATTGATTAATATTTCAGTATAACAATAATTGATCCATTTTCAGTAGAAATGAGAACTTTATAGTTAAAAAATATGAATAAATATTATCTACTTAATTTTAAAAATTATTATAAGGCCAAAGATTGAAACAATGTAAGTAAATTCTTATATAAAATATTTTAAGTGAAAAACATTGTTCTGATAATATTATGCAGAGTGTTGATCAATAGTTCCTCAATATTTTTCTTTCTTAAGAAGACATTTTATAGTGGAAATGATCTTGCTTGTTTTAATTAAAGTAACTTAAAAACTCCTAAACAATGTCCTGATGGATATTCGAAAAGAAATTTGTGGCGCACAACTTTTTGTTCAAGAGTGACAAGATGTAACTCTTAATTACTCGCTTAGCAAGTTTTTATCTTTCACTCAATTGAAATTATCTCATGAACAAATGGATTTGTATTTTATGAATATTTATCAGAATAAGTTTAGATGTGTTATATTTATGGAGAGAAAGGTAGTGTAAGATTCAATTATTATAATTCTTTTTATGTTTACTTTAAATTTAATACAAATTAAATTATTTCATGCACTTCTATAAATAAAAGAAAAATTTACTTTAATTCAATGTGTCATTTTGTTTAAATTTGTAAGCATATTTTATATGCTTACAAATTGAAACAAAATGACTTTGACATGATAATAACAATAATCCAGTTGCATTCTAAAGCAATTTTAAAATTATTTGAATACAGATACATTCCAGGAAATATTTCATAAAATATTGTAATCTACATTTCATCTCATACTACATGATAATTTAGAAAGCCTAATTAAACTTAATTTAAAACAGGGATATAAAATACAAAATCATGAGTTAGGAATAAAAACTCCCATTAAGTAGTGATTAATGTTAAAATATAATAATAACCAATATTAACAATATAAATAATTTCAATGAAACATATTTTTTTTTAAAACTGTAATTTACATGGATATATTATTCTTATATTAGTTTAAAAAGCAAATTATTCTTTTGTGAAACTGTGAAAAAAATGTGAAAATATATTTCTTTTGGGAAAAGTTTTTTAAAAATAATAAATAAATAATAAAAAGCTTTTCTGTATTTCTGGACAAAAAGTTATAAAAATAATATTAAAATTAATTGATAGTGTTTCAATTTTCAGTTTTTATAAATTTTGTTGGGAAAATTGAATTACAAAATTTCCTGGATATATAGGACTGTATATGCTTATGACTATTTCAGAAAGAAGAGAATTCTTTAGAAATGCTTATGTATGGGCATATATATTTATATGTATATATATCTTTATCCGATTCACTACTTTAGGAAATAAGTACATAAGATGCAAGCTCTTCCTAAGCTCTTGACACACATCTTAACTCTTTAAGTTCTTTGGCGAATGACAGTGACTAAAAAGTTTCTGAACCAAAAAAGTGAAAGATCAAGAAGAGAAAGTGGAAGCATGTTCTGGGAGAGATGCGTGTTGAGGTGTGATGAAGAGGTTATGCTCCTATGACAAAATATTTGGAAGCAAAAAGATGAACATCCGATGATCGATGAAGGACAGAACTCAGATCCTCAAACTAGGCAGAGTAGAAAAGAGTGTCACGCGTTGTCCCTAAGGGTCCGGCTACTTTTACCTTCTCAGCGTTAAAGTGAAGTCTTCCAGGTCAAAGAACACAATTTTATAACTCATTCGAAAAATATTTTTATACCAGGGATAAGAATATCTAAATATATTTATGAAATAAAATATTTTGTTATATTTGTGTAATTACTTCAAAGATTAGTTTAATAACTTGCTCAAAATATTAGTTTAGAAATATATACTTGAATACATTTAGACTTTCATATAAAATGTCAATCAGTTTTTAAATTATTATCTAGACAACTGAGGTTTCAAAATGAAGGAAGATAAATTAACTGAATTGAGAATGTTCAATAATATTTCTTAGACACTTTCATTTATCCCTGTGATATAATTTATATGTTTTTAATTAACGTTTTCCCTTAACTTTAAATGTTGCTTATTAAAAGCTTGTATATATAACCTAACAAAATCACGATATCATATTTTAACACAGAATTTAGTAATCCTTTTCTTTACAATGTTTTCATTGATTTTTTCATTTTCTTGAATTTTTTCGAATCACAACCTTTTATTGAGTTTTATAAAATGTATCCTGATTTAGGAAAAACAAATAATTTAAAAGTAGCTTGTAACAATTTTTCCTTAATGCCCCATTTACTAATTAAATTTTTGATTCCAAACAAAAATGGCAAAATTAAATTAAACATTATGAAGTATAATTTAATAATCTTAGTCAGTTCATAATCATTAATTAAATAAAAATAATCATAGTCAGTAATTAAATATAACAAATACATGAAATATAGGATATTTCCATGTATAATAAAAATATTCTCTGGAATAAGCATTCCTGTATTAAAAAACAAATATTTACAATGATAAACAGCGTTTATTAGATATTTAAATATCTATGCAGAGGAGGTAATTTCCAATTTGGCAATACGTTATTGCACGGTACCATTGTATAAAAAAATAAACAATATCATACACAGCGAAACTCGCTTATAAGTTTCGTGAAATATCATTTGTTGGGACAGAAATATCCGTTCTATTCATTAACCATTTTTAGTGAGTTGAAGTATCAGAAATTGTCAATGACTTAGGGATTTGCTAGTGGAAGGTAAAAAATGACTATCGGAAGGTGATTTGACCTGGTAAACTAACCTGGTGAATAAAATAATTCAGGAATATTCTACCATACTAATGGCTTACAATTACAATTTATTTCAATAAACATCTGGAAATATTGTTTCACTGAATACCATTGGTTAGAAAGCCTGTTATCTCAATTACCATGGTCATGCCGACACCTAAAAACCTTTGATTACTACATTCAGTTCATCAGGTTCGATAACATTATACAAAGACTGGTGACAGTGGGCCGTAGAACTTTTGAAACTGATACTCTGGAAAGACAAATCAATGAGTAAGCTCTACTGTTTGAAAGGCAAAATCTGGATTTGAAGTCTGGCAGAAGAAAGCCTCTAGACAATTATGGCAATGGTAAAGTTCAGTGGAGGCTTGTGTAATGCTTTGGGAGTATTTCTACTAGTGCTCCAGTACCCCGTAGATTTATCTCACCCAGACCTACCACGCTATTCTGTATATCCATGTAATTTTTATATTGCGGTAACTTTACCGAATGAACCCTTGTTTTTTCTGAGATGATAACACTAACTGTCTGGTTGCGAAGTCCACCAGGGCTTGATATAGCGTGAATGGAGTTCAGCCCTTAGAATGGGCAGAGGTTCACTCTATTGAATACTTATGAAAGATTTGGAGTTACTAAGTGAAAAGTTTAATGTAAGAAATACCGCGACACTTTCCGCCTTATAGCTGGAAAAAATCAGAGGATTAACTATTCTTCTTCAAGCCGAACAGAAAAAGATCGGTTGTCATGATAAAAGAGCTGTTGATGAATATGATCTGGAAAATTAATATAATTATTTTTGGTAGAAACTCCATTAACTTAAGCATAACTAAATAACATCATTAATTTAATTAGGTTATTCATTTAAGAACAAACTTTGTTTATCCACCTGTTGATGACGAACAGAAGTTGTGTATCTTTTTTACTGCTGGTATCAAATTATTTATCAGCGGGTAAGTTTGGTTTTCATGTCATTATATGATTTTTTATTTTGCACTGAGAGCTAATTGGATAGGAGCATATAGTTTAAAAGGAATTCTGAAACATTTTAAATGATCATGCATGTGATGAGGTTCAAACCCGTAAACTTTTAAACAGAAACCAAGAACCTCGATCATTTATACCCTAGATCAGCAATTGACAAAAAGTATATGAACATGCAAAAATGGTATTAAAAGAAAAGTTAATTTAAATAGCAAAAAAGTAAAAATTAGGAAATTTTCGAAAATTAATAATTATGAAGATTTTTATTTAGTTTGTCCCGTAAAATTCTCAAACGATTGAATTCTTTTCAAAGTCAAATTTATTTTATTACTGAAATAAAAAAAATTATTTATTTTAGAATGAAAAATTCTGAAAACAAATACATGGATTTGTTGTAAATTGTTGACTAAAATTCCTGTTCTTATTTATTATAATTTTCATATCTTAAATACACTATAGCATATAGGTATTAACTAATAGAAAAATTTATCTTTAATATACTCCTTGGTTATTAACCTCTGATAGCTGAAAGAAATATTTCCTTCTAATATGAGGAAGTAAATTTCGTGGGTCTAAAATACTCAATATTCGCAAGGTTCCTGCTTTCTCTTCTCTCACCAGATTAAAATAATAGGTTTAAATGTATCCAAAAAACATTGTTTGTAATTAAACTGCGAGATAATGTACCAGTTAAAAAGACATAACGATAATAATGAAATGTATTAGTAGAATGTGGCTGTTTTATTCAATGCAAATAATGCTAAATTTGTATCATTCAAAGGTAGTAAATGAGGAAATTAAATTCAATGAGTAAATGTTATTAAACTTTGCATATCCCATTTAACCAAATTGTGCTCAAAAGATAAGAATTTTATATAATTAGAAAAAATAAAATTACCCTCACACATAATTATCTATTTCATTTTGATTTCATGTGTTACATCTGATGCAAAGTTATAATGAGATGTAAAATTAAGAATAAAAAATAATAATGAAATGTAAAATTAAGATTTAAGAATATATTTAAACTGATTGCGAAAAAATTTTTTTATTTTATCATTATAAATTTTTTATTTATGTTATACACAGCACAGGTTGTATGTGTGTAAACATACACATACAACCTAAAATAATTCTAACATAATTTATCTTATATTATCTTGGCATTACAAATTTCTATTAAATAAATTCTTTTTAGGTATCATTTTTATCTCCAGGAATATTTGTTTTAAAATGAATGTAAATAACAGTTTTTGTTTCGAATAATGTACAATTACATTCCCTCACTTTTATATATACAAGCAAACTGAATGGCGCGATAATTGATGCAAATTTATTCATCGGTGAGTCCACTGGTTTTTTTTCTACTGGAGGCACACGAAATCTTTAGTTTATGAAGTGCCTATGGACTCAGCCGAAGATCTCCTGGCTAGAATCGTTGTTGACGAGGCAAAATTAACACGACACCAGGAATCTTCGAGAGGGTGCGCCAGTCGTACCTTCGCTGGTGTCAACTATGCCACGACACACGTGGTCTGCATTTTGAGCATTTGCTGTGAGGTTTTCACTTAACAATAAATATGATTGTGAAACTTTTGTTATTAATTATTCTGTTACCCAACACTGTTGTATGTTCATGTGAAAATTCCTCTTTTCTGCCTCTCACAGAGAGGAATGCGGCCCTATGTTCCTATATAATTATTACTTGTCTGGATAAGTACTATCATCCCTCTTAATTTTCAAAAATAATTTAGAATCACCCTGTATATGTAAAATATTTAATATATATGTATTATAAATTTTTCACAAAGAAACAGAAACTTATAAAATTTTGCTATTATCTCATAAAAGTTATGCAACTGTTTTACAAATGTTTGCAACTATTTTACACAAAAGGAATTTTAGTCCTGAATAAAACTGGAGATTATGCAAATTATTTTCCATTTTATTCAGGACTAAGATTACCTTTTGTGTAAAAAAAACTATGTTTCTATCCTATAATTCAAAGATCTTTTGTTTTTTTGAAATAAAAAACTAATGTAATATTCACTTAATATAATTTAACAAGTTTTATATATCAAAAAATACTTGTTTTTTTAACTATATCTACTAACTCATTAAAATAAATTTTGTTAAAATGCAGTTGCAAGCAAAGTTATTTTCTTCTTTATTGTAAATTGAAAGGAATTTTTTGGTCGTAACTGATTTTAATTTGCTTATAATGCTATTTTTTTTTAAAAAAAAGTAATAATATCTTGTTAGAATTTGAGTGTAATGATGTGTATTGTGTTAAATAATTGAAGCTGATGGTGCTGAAGTAGAATATCGGGAAGAGAAATTGATATTAAAATTTTAATACATATATCATTCACAATTATTATCTATAAATTAAAGCACATATTATAACAAATCAACTAAATATATGCTTTAAAAATTTTTAACACACAAATAGAGATTTCATTAATTTTTATTTAATTTACATGGAAGTATCATCGAGCATTTTTTGAATAATACAAATTTTATCGTCATTTTATAGCTATAGTAAAATGACTCTTAAGCTTTTCCGACAATAAATCAGATTGGATAATAAATAACATTTTGTTTTTAATTCCTTGCAAGAATTTTTACTCAAATTCATGTTTAAAAATTATCCTTAATCTAATTACCCTTCCTGACTTCATTTTTGTTTCAATTATGTATACTAAATTCTAGTCCCATTAAATAACACCATACATCTGATTAATATTATAAATAAAATATATTTAAAATTTTTGACAAAACTGCAAAATATTTTTTAAATATTTGTCATTTTTTACTTGTAAAATATGACTAAGCATTGAGATGAGGAATGTTAGATCAAGTTTACTTGTTAAAAACATTAAATAATTAAGTAATTAAAACCCCCAGAACCCATCATAAATTAATTTCACTCATTTTTTTAATTTTAAAATTAAATTATCATTTAAGAAATTTCGAAATCGAAATACGTGTTTGATTAATTACTTTTAATGTTTTTTTATTCGATTGGTTCAATTAAAGCATACAATTTAAATTATATAATCACAGACTGTTTGGTCTATATATTTTTCAATTTTTTTCTAGTAAATTTGAAAAGCACTCATTTTAATTATATAAATTTCTTTAAATGCATAATAATTAAATAAATTTAATATTTATTTGTTCAAAATTTAAGCACTCACAAATTTTATAAATTATTTCATTTAGATCAGATCAAAATAAGGAACAAGAATAAAATATGTTTGAGTTATTGTTTACACAATCTAAATGAATTAAACAGCTTTTTTTTACTTGAAATGTGTTTGAGTATTTCAAATTAAAATAAAATATATAAATAAATATATTACATAAGCAGATGCATTAAAATATATAAGGGAATAAACAAACAGAAATATTTAATGATAATTAGAAAAGGATAAAACACATTTAGTGTCAGAAACACAACGTTTGAAATTGAAAAAATTATTGTACTAATTAGTTTTATAAAATTAATCTAAAATTATATTCTACAAGCAAATATATGTGATATTATAATGCCAAAACGACTTCCAAGTCTCAAGTGAGGTGTTTATTTAGTATTTTAAAGAATATATTTAAACGGTAAAAAGGAAATATTAGACTTCATATTTAGTTATTTTTTATAAAAAAAAGATTCAGTATTTTAAATGCATAAAATTTGATAAAAGTTTATTTATTAGAAATTTTTATCTCTCATAATAATTATTGAGCTTATTATTATTGCTCACAACAAATAGATTACAATTTAGAACTAGCAATTTAATTTGTAATCACTGAAAAATGATTATTTGTTAGAGTAATAATTGTAGCAATTCATTTTCAGTGATATTAAATCAAATTTTTAGTAATTTAATTACAATATATATATTATATAAGTTACTATATTATTTTGAATATTCAATTGTTTAAAATTTAAGGTAATCATTTTTGTCTAACGATATCACCAACAATCTATTTAATGTATATGTATTTATATGGCTTTTGAGTTATCTTTCTAGCTCTCTTTGACCCAGGAGAAGGCTTATTAACTTGATACTACTCTGGAGTTAATTTTCAACTTTCCAGATATTTAGTCTTGTAACTGCCCTACTTATTGTGTTTCACATCTTCTGCATGCTAAAACAGATAACTCTTTGTGGTCACGATGATAATTAATGACAAGCTCAATTATCATGGGAATTAAGTAGACGATTTGATTTACATATATTTAAATCTTAACTATGTATTATGCAAATTTTTCTTCAAAGATATATTTTAAATGTTTATTTGAATACGTTGTCCCACCGTTGTTTCAGTTTCACTTTCTGACCTTTATAAACTTTGGGATATATACTTTGGACTTTAATTCTCAACATGGGTATTCGTAATCAGCAAAGGAAGTTTGATATTTCTCTTAACGGATCAGATACTAGTTATATAAGACTAGAATTCAATTATTAAAATTTTTAAAATTGTAGATAAACGGTGTAGAATACTTATAATACTTCATTCTTTCTTAGTTATTTCTTAGAAAGCAAAGACTCTTAGACTCTTCTTAGAAAAAGAAGAAGCATACAATAAAATAGGATATTTCAAAAACTTAATTTATTTCTTCGAGGAATATTTAAAGAAATATAAAATAACTCCTCATATACGTGCCTTAAAAACATTGACATTCTAACCAGAGTTGATTTCATTATATCTTTAGTTAATTTAATACATGCCGTATAAAATATTTTAATCACATTAAAATATTTCTTTTGATCAAGTTTACTGTAAGTAGTATGGATGTAATCTCATAAAGCAAAGTATATTATATATTTTTAAATATGGGATATTTTCAAAGATAACTTTAATCAGGTAGCTGATTTTATATTGAAATTAAATATCATAAGATATATTAAGCAAAAGACAATTACTAATTTTAATAGTATGCAGAAAACATTTTAATTAATCTTCTACAGAAACATTAAAATTCATCCCTTAAAAATACAGGAAATCTTAAAAAATTATAATTATAACGCAAAATAAAATTATTAATTGCCAATTTTCATATTTTTTCCTTTAAAAAAATTCTCCCAGTGATCTTGAAAAAGGGAATGAACCTAAGGTGAGGGAGATTAATTAAAGGGCGTGGCATGCTTTGGGTCTGACACTCCCTCCCAAGAGTGATCTTAATTAATCTTTGATGAAAGAGGGCAAAAAGACCCCAGAGTACACCTTTAACGAGAGACAAAACGGTTAGATATTGAGTGGCCCCATGGGATATGTGTGTTAGGATGTAAGAAAAGTGGAACATCTTCCTTTTATATTTTTCCCGAATATAGATTAAACATGGCATTATTTAAGGATAATTTCGTCACGCGACCTCCGCTTTCTGAACAACTGAACTGGTTATAAAGAACTAGATGAACCCAAACTCGTTAATAAGGCGCTTAGCAGTTTCACGCTTCCTTCTTCCATCAATGAATAATATATTAGGGTAATATATTTTAAGCGCATATATAATGCTCAGTAGATCGACAAAGAAAATACAGTAATATATTCTGGGTTTCTAGGCGTTGAGATTAAAATAAATGAGCTTTTTTAATTACTTTTGATTTTAAATATAAGCATTTTATCAAGCTTTTAAATGTTTTATAATTTTTTGTTAGGGCACTCAATTGGCACAGTTGTTTAAAAATCCAATTATCAGAATGGAGAAATTATGGAAATATGTCAAAGGTCATATTTGCACTTGGGTCATAAATTCAATAGCCGGGTATATATGATTTAAGTTTCACATGTGGCTTTTCTAAAAATAGATTATTTTAATAATAAAACTGAAGTTAAAACTTAAGATTTTGCACTTTCATTCATTTATGAAGTGTTTATATATGAGTGAGCAAAATGGGTGTAATGTGTTACTAGTAAGCTAAATGGGATTTCAATTTGCATATGAATTATTCGTTCTTCATGAAAAATAATGTTTTTGATAAATGTAATTATCACAGAAATATTACAGTGTAGTATGCTTCTCTAATGATATTAAATATTTATACAATAGACCATTTAAGTCATTAAATTCAAATATCCGACTAATAAACATGAGTATATAGAGGAAATAAGTAAAGCTATTCTACCTTCTAAGATGTGTTATATTTGAAAATATTTGAATGTTACAAAATGACACAAAACTGTGCTTAAATTTGATCTTTAATCTTTTGATATTATCAACCAGAATTTTAATTAGGATAAAGCAAAACAGACAACTGTATTTTAAATGAATACAGGAAACTATATAATCATTAAAGTATTAAATTTGTTTGTGTAAGTAAAAAAAATATTAATATGACCGAACGAAAAATAAAATACTTCATTAGGCTTTAAAATTTTGCTTTCTTATTTTAGTATTTAATAAGAGTAGAGAAAATTATGAATTGTTTTAAGTCACTCACAGTCTTAAAATAGAGATAACACGTGCTAAGAAGCTAAGAATATATATATATATATATATATATATATATATATATATATATATATA
>JAPDSC010107684.1:188406-200448 GCA_026290005.1 Latrodectus geometricus
ATATATTGAATTAAAAGTACTCTATTGAATGATTAAAAGGTAAAATAGAAAATTTTTTATTTGTTTCGATAAACAAAATAATTTCTCTTTTCTGAATTTCTGCTTTCAGTTCACGACATTTTAAGAAGTTAAATCAGCTGTGTTTAATAGAACTCTTACTTGCGATGATATTTATTTCTTAACTTAATTTTTTTATCGAAACATTCTACTAAATTGGATACATCTATCTTGCCAACTCAAATGAATATAAAAAAAATTCTATTAAGCTTAACATATTAATTTGCAGTTCAATTGAGGAATTTGATCTTCACAATATCAAATATCCATAATGTATCAAATTTCTCAAAATCTTAATGTAATCAATATTATATGATACTTTCAACCCCTAATAATGCTAATTGTACATGTCAAGGACTTTTAAATGTATTTCCTAAAAATAAAGGTAATAATATAAGCTATATGTTTGTCTTTAATATGAATCATATATTTTAATAAATTTTTAGATCCTTTCTTACAACATGTGATTGATAAACGTAGTGATAAATTAGAACAAAATATTTAGAATAAACTATAATTGATTATAAAATGCATTTTCTAGATGGTAACAATATCTGTCCCGAAGAATGAAGTTGGTAGGCCAAAAAAATGGTATAGTTAGGTTTCTGGCCTATTCATATGAGGTGACCTACTCCAAACCATGAGATCCAGCTATAAACCATCACAAAATTCATTACATTCTTCAATATAATTACTTTTCGACTCATCCAAATGATTAGAACTTAAACTTAACTGTAGCAGACAAACATGAACTCAAAAATAACAAATTTAACAAAATGCGAATGATCTTAATTTTAAAATTCAGAATTAATTTTGCTGAAGATGTCTTCAATATTACAAGATAATAAAGTTTAAATTAGATAATGAGGGAGGTATATCAAAATTAATTTAATTTTCCCTGGATCTTATTTTAAAGTAGATTCCAAAGTTACAAACAACCACACCCGAGATGGGAATCGGACACCCGTATTGTTGAACAAAAGGCCAGAATTATAAACCATTCCGAGGCTAGCACCGATAAATCCCTCTAATGATTTAGATTATTTCCCAAAAAGTGCTATTCATTACTTCTGAAAATTGTTGAGCATGTTATATTTTAGATGATTTATGAAGAGTATTTTGACTTTTCATTTTTGTTGTTTAAATCTCTCAAGGTGCTGATTATTTATATTAAAATATTTTAATTGTTGCTGTTAAAAATTTTAATTAATTAAAATTTATCTAATTCATTTAATTTTATTATCTTCATTATATTTAAAATAAATTTAATTACATTAATTAAAATTATTTTAATTGGCATGTGATCTAATGAAATTTTTTTCAATTGCATAATTTAAATAATCATAATTTCCAAAGTTATATGTCCTTTTTAGTTGAGTTTGAATCAACACAATTTCGTATGGATTGAATAATATTTAAATATGCTACTTAGTTTTGATGGATTAAATTGTTTCTTTTTATGTTTTAGAGCAATTTGATATTAACTTTTTTGTTTTGTGTATATTAGAAAACTAATTTGTTTCATGTAACCAATTTAACTTGCAATAAGATTAAAAAAATTACATTTTGAAATAATTGGTTCAATCCAATAAAACTAAATTGAATATTGAATTGAAATTATGAAGAAAATTTTCTTTAATATATAAAGAGAATGGTAATAAAATAAACCATAGAACTAATATTTCGATTGTATTTTAAATTTTTGTAAATTAATTTATATTATTGCTATGTTTCTTTTAACATAGTTACTTTTACTATTTCTGTTAAGTTAGCTCACATGTTCTTTCCATTAATTTATATTCCACCAACGCGTATTAAAATTAAAAATATGATTTTATTCAGAAATAAATTTTAGATATTATTTTTTTAAATACACATTTTTTTAAATATCATTAATAGAGATACAATTATGCATTTTTAACATTTTAAGAAATTACAATTCAATATGTTCTCTAAAATCCTAAAATGTTCTCTAAAATCCTAAATGTTCTCTAAAATCCTAAAGAAGGCTTTAAAAAATATATAGTTTCAGTAATTATAAATATTTAAGAAATTCTTTCAACATTATAAGTAAATCATTGCAAATGACATCAGCATTTTGCTTAAGCATCCTACAGGGCTTGAAAAAAAATTAAAGGATTGAATTTAAGTTCAATGTAATAGTAAATGTTTAGGCATGAACTTTTTTTCCGATACGTTTTCTCAATTCACATTATAAAATTTATAACCATAGCTTTGGAATGAAATATAAGTATCTCATTTATCATCTGTATTTCAAATTCTATTCATTTATTGAATAGATATTTTAGACTTAGACAAAAGGTATAAATCTAAAGATGTTTTCTGTGGCTTATATTTTCAGTAATAATGTTTTTAGTATCTAAACTACAGTAAATCGAATTAAAATTTATTTCGAAATTTTTGAAAAAAAAAGCCCATGTGTCAAAAATTTTAAAAATAGAATGATTCACATAAGTTTATTGATTAACAAAATGATTTATACAATTTCTGCCAAAATTTTAATAATTTATGTATGAAAAACACTTAAAATCTTAGATAATTTACTTTCTTAAAATTTGAAAATAAATTATTTCATGATTATTCCAAATTAAAAGTTAAAAATAACAATGAATTAAAAATGTTTCATTACCTAATAGTGAGCTATATTAAAATTTCATTTTTAATAAATTATTTTTTGCTAACAATAAAATTTTTAATATAAAGAATACTGAATGGTTATTTGAAATAGGGCTTTGAAGAGTTGAATTAAAAAATATTAGCTTTTAAAATATTTGAATTTTAATCTTTTCCCATATACAAAATACTCAAAAATTCAAGAAATATAATCATCTTACACTGTAAGAAATAAATGCATAAAAATGAGATTCGAAAATTTTAAAGCATAATTTTGAAATTATAAGAATTTCTATTTCATAGATAAAAAAATGTGTTTATGAACTATGAAAATATTGAATATGATCTCTTTGAAACAGATATGAAAATTGGTTTTAGGAAAATTGTAACTACTCTAAAAGGAGAAACACAAAAATATAAAATAAAAGTTTCGAATTTATCGTATAACAAGTTAGAATACAAAGCTTTAGCAAGAAGAGAAAAAGATGTTATCTTTTTCGATCAAAGGAATAGAAAATAAGTCTAATAAGAATTTGGAAGGAAAACACGCATGTCTCGATAATTTTTTACGCTGAAAATGTTTTACATATTTTCCTATCGAAATAGAGATTTAAATCTTCATTTTTGGAGCATGCTTGGAAAAAAGAATCTAGGATGTAGGAAAGTATTCTAAAAGAAAAGAGAAAATAAGAAAAATAGAATTTTTTGTTTTTATTCAATGCATCTTTAATTCAAAAAATTTGTCCAGCTGTCATCACCATCATTTGCATCGCTTTTTTACATCCGCCTTGTCTGACAACCTGGCTGAGAGCTATCTTTTTCCTATTAGAATGTTTCGAGTGTGTGTTTCCTTCCAGCGGGCTACCTTTTTATCTTTTTTTTTTTCCTTATTATTTCTCGTTTCGCCAACTTAGTGAAGAGCAGGGAATTGAGAAAAAATTCTTCCCAAGCTCTCTGAACTTGTTTTACAGGGATTTAATAAAAAAATATGCGGGAAAATAAATTTTACCGCACTTTTTTCCTTCCATTGTATCTACTTTTATACAACAATATGTTTTAATGAACTTATCTGGTAAAAATTTAAAAAAATATAAATGTAATAAGCATTAATTTATTATGTGTTTATGTATTTAATATGTTTTCAAAAAGTTTATTAAGATAAATAGTTTTTATTATCGCTTAATCTGCTTAATAAGGAGTTAAAAAAAGTTAAAATTAATGCTTGTTTTCTTATTCAATGTCAAAATATTCTTTGAATCAAAATTATTCCACAAGCTCAGCTTTCATATTTCTACGGAATTAACACGTCGGTTCAAAACTGATTTCGTATTTATCAGTTAAATTTAGTTAATTTTCCTTAGAAATAAATAAATAGATATAATTAAGTAGTCCAGTTAAGAGAATTCACAATTAAAAATAAAATATTTCGTAATGATTTAGTCACAAACACAGGAAACAAAGCTTATTCCAATGAAGCATATGCATTTAAAAATTAAGTGTTGCATAAGTTATTCATGTTATATACTCTATATTTCTAAATTAAAACTATCTATTATAATATGAATAATGAAATTTAAATCATATTAAATAAGGTATGTCTTAGGCATTTGTATAATTTTTTTTCTTCAGATGAAATAAATATAAAATTCTAAAAATAGTATGTCGATAAAATTTCGAATAAAACGTTGAGGAAATATTTGGATTTCTGCTTAACTTTTCCTTGAATCAAAAATATCTTTAATTACAATCCACTATACTACATTATTTAATATTGGATTCTCTCATATTAGCTATGAAAGAAACGCATATCACAAGAATTGAAATGTTTATCTTATTTTAGCAATTAAAGAGTTATCCCATTTTGCAATAAAATGAGTGATAACGTGAACCTTCATCTTTACGTCTGTATCAATTGAATTGCAATGCACCTAAAATGAAATGAAAAGATTTACGCTCTATTTGCCAGGAGCCCCGATAATTCTCACGACGGAAAATGACCCTTTCTGCGAATACTCTCTGATTTTGAAGAAGATATCAGCTCCTTAGGAATTTCATATTTCCAGAGAATCCTCAAATAAGGAAATTATTATATCCTGATTTATTAAAGCAAGTCATTTTTGTTACAAAGAAAAGAATTTTAACAGTTGTTGTTACCGAATTCTAACTATTCTTATCAAATAGAATTATTAGCTCTTTCAAAATACATCTCTATTAGTAATATTCTTCAAAAATGTTAATGTCAGTATTTCAAACGGTTGAAATTTTGTTGTTTCCTTAAAGTTTTTAAGGAAATATATTCAAAATATTTGCGTATTCAGTTTTAAAAAGAGTGCATTTGAAAAATATTTATTTTATCTTCTTATGACCTCTTACAATTTACCCAGATAATTCACAATAGTTCATTAAAAGAATTTGTTATTAAAAGTACAAAATTCTTATGAAATCCCGTTAAATATTTAAATTTTCTGGCAAAAATTATATGATGCATTTGATTTCATAAATCAAGATCTCTAACCATCAAGGCCGTCAAAATAAATATTTTTAAATTCTGATTTCCTATAAACAAATAAATTTTTTATTTTCCAAATAAAATTTAAAATTTAGCTAATACAAGTCTATTAATAACTAGTATTTAAATTTTATAAATAACTAATAATTAAAATCGTATTAAGTTACAAATAAATTGTACAAAAATTATGAAACTAGATAAAACAAATGTATATTGCATTAAACATAGATAAAAGCAATATTCACTTATTGAAAAATAGTTCAAGAATATATCAAGAAATATGATAGGACGTAACAAATTTCTAATGCGGAGAAGCATAGCTTATTTTAATAATTATCAAGTGCAGTCCAACATGATTCAATTTTGAAACACATTTTATTTTAAAAGAAAATGAGTAAATATTTTGAAAAACATCAGCAAAAAAAGAATTTCTTTTCTTTTATGTAAAACTTAAAATAATGAACTGGAACGGATAATAAAATGCTACAAATTGGTTTGGAAGTATAAAGAAACAGGAAACAAACTATATACAATAGTACGGAACAATTGAAGAAATCTAAAAACTTATGAAAAAAATCATTTACTCTAAAATTGTCTGGTATGAAATTTTTATAAGAGGATTTTAAAATAAATCCATCATATCAAATTTGTATCTATCAAAATTCAAATAGTTATATGCTTTAAATTCTATTACAAAATGCTTTGTATATATTTATATATGTGTTCTAGACGGATTCAAATTATCTTAAATGATAACTTATAAAACTAATAATTTATTTTAAATATGTAAACTAAATGAATTGTTAATAAAAAAATTTAAAATGCAAAAAATACAGAAAAAATCAAATAAAGAAGAAGTTTTATATATAATAAATGAAATTTATTAATCCTTTAATATCTCAATCTAATCTAATAATATACATAAATATAGGAAAAACTTAATTATTTTGTAAACAGATTACTATCAAACGTTTTTAAAAAGCAAAAATATAAAAAAGACGTCATACACGCATTTAAACATTTAGATTTTAGCAGATATTATTATTAAGTTAAAAAATTTATACACTTGAAAACTTTATGTTTTTAAATGCTGTAAGGAAATACATTCGATTAAGTTAGAATGTTTCTGAAAAGTTTATTGATTAACTTAAATCTGAATGTCGAGAAAAAGTCCATAACGTAAGCAATTACAAAAGTAAGTACCATTACCACAAATGTAATATTTTATTCTAAAAACTTGATTTGTTACTGCATTATCAAATAATAATTTTAAAATTGTTTGCTGTTTAAATTTGTTACATAAAAAAAGTGAAGCTCAAAAGCTTACCATGTTTAAAATATGAATTGCCTAGGGAACTTTTTAAACTAATAATTACAACCTAAATAACTTAACTTAAAAATATCTAGCATTATATTATTTTCTTCATAAGACAGCATCAGTTAAAAATGGTTGGTATTTACATCTTACTGGTAAATAAATGATATTCTAGACACAAACATTTATATTTTATTACTTAAATTGAAATAGTTTGAGTTTAGAGAAAATATTTGTTGAAATTAGCATAGAAACATTTTAATAAAGAACACAAATAGGAATATCAAAATACACCATTTAAATTTTTTCTTCCTTTTATCTTTCTATTTATAACAGTTAAATTATTCATTTAAGAAGAAAAATGAAAATGCAAATTATAAGAAGAATAACAGATTTTAACATTCCTTTAAATATTCTTCCTTGAATAACGACTTTATTTGAATATTAGTCATTGCAAATGATGCAATAAGGTCAAATTGCTTGCGGTATTCTATTTTAGAGATTAGGATATCATGAACGTTTTTACATTTATTATTTTTCCTATTACAATTGATTAAAATAAATGTAAATTTTACAGTTACTTTAATTTTAACATTTTTAGAGTGTCTCAAAAATTTATTGTATTCCAAATGAATTATAATTAAAAATGTTTGAGTGACAGTGAAACTTTATCTTATTTGGCTTCATTATTATTCATTTTTCTTTAATATATTTAAGTATACAACATTTTATTCTTTGATATAATAAAAATTCAAAATTTATTGCAGAAAATATCATTTGATTTTTATTAGCATTATGTGTGATTATTTTTCAGAGTTTAAATAATTTCAAAGCATTTTGACTTGAAAATAATTTTATATAATGTTGATATTTGATGTACTATCTTTTTAATTTTTGATTAAGGTTTATTATAAAACAAAATATGATAACAGGAAATTAAAAATTCAAGATATCAGTTTACTTTTCTAAGTATTCTAATTTATAATTAATTATTTTTCCGCGTTTAACAAAAGCTTTTAATTTTTTTGTTCATTTAAACAATTCATAAACTTTTAAAATACATACCTCACATAAGGAGTTTTGCTTTTATGTATGAATATGTGTACTATGTTTTTTTGATTTCGAGCGGTAGTAATCGTTCAAAATGATCCTGTTAAACATTGTTCGTTTGTTAAAAAGATTTCAAAAAGCTATCTCAGCAATAATTTATATGATTAAGGATAAAAGAAGATAATTGTACCTTCATTTTTATAAGACTTTAACCTTAGCTATTATAAATATAAATATCAAAAATACATTTTATAAGGGTTGTAAGTTAGTGTTATTTACGAAATGTAATACCTCCAACTGCTTCTTATTATTGTTGTACATCTTTGGAATCACCTGCTGTTTATTCACCATATATATACCCAAAAAGCTGCTAAAGGATTTTAAATTTTTTTAATATTGTAAATAAATGTCTATTTACTACGCAAAAAATCTGAAGAAACAAAATATATTTTACTCGATAAATATTTGAATTAAAGGAAAGTTCTTGATTTCTTATGAATGGTCAACTTACTAAAGGATTTACAAACTATTTAGAAATACATGTCAAAAAGTAGACTTCTGTATAACAAGTGAAAATTACGTGATTTGAGAAAACACTGTAACAGATTCGTTTTTATGTAATATTAATACAATATGCATACATAAATTATGTAACAGCACTTAATCATAACAACTGGAGTAAAACATTTTTACTGTGTATAAAATGCATATTACATATTAAAATAAATTATTTTCTTTATATGAAATGGCATCAGTATCTTCTTTGAATGAAATTGACTTTAGATTGTTGATAGATTGTTTCCTAAAGTTGATTTAATTATGATCACCATAATTGGATCAACATTAGGAAACAATCTATTAGAAAAATGAAAAAGAAATATTCCAAAACAATTTTATAACCTCGCTTTAAAAAATTCAAATCTATTTGCAAATCATAAAAAATTAAATTGCATTTTAAAATCCAAAATATTCCTTATTTATTTAAAAATTTCAAAAAAGTGGATTTTAAAATGAAAAATAACAAGCTTTTATTAAAGGATTCCTTAATTCTAAAAGAGATTTGTGAAGAATTTATATCATATTTTCAGATTTGTAATACCAAACTGTAAATAATTGAAAGAGATGAATAGATTGGAAAAACACACAGTACATGAAATACGAGAGTCAATCTGCCAGCATAAGACTACTATTAAATTTTTATATAGCTTAATGAAATGATTCTAAATGCATCACGGATAATGAATTCTTTTCTCAAATGATGCCTTAATTTATGACTTTTAGAAGAAAATGAATACTGCCAGTAAATATTAGATATCAAACTTTCATAAATTAATTATATTATATTAACAGTCAATTAAAATGTACTTTTACCTTTTGCTTCCTTAGTTATTTAACTGCTAAAGATCTTTTGAGAATTTGATCGAATTATTAATCTATTTGCAAATCATAAAAAATTAAATTGCATCCATTACAAAATTTATTTTAAGAGCTTTTTGGAAACTTTCAAATTCAGTAGCCTCAAAGATTATTATAGGATCTATAGCTTCAAACATTGTCTTTACTCAAAACTGATCCAGAATATGATTTTATGGATTACTTAGCTCTTGAAAAAAAATCACATTTTTTGTTTAAAAATATTCTACGTTTCATTTAGATAAACTATACTGGAAACTGTTTGCACATAGATTGAAGTACAATAAGCTATTAAAACTCTTATTTGGAGAATGGTGGATAAAACAAAGTTCTCATAACTTTGAAAATAGGTAGAATAAAACACTTGAAAAATAATTCTTAACATCTTTGCTTATTTATCGTCAGCCCCATTATTTATTCGATGGCGAATTCCACCACGATCTATAAATTAAAGTGGATTCGGTAACAAACTAACACTCATTAACGAAGTGAGAATCGAATCCTCTATCATCTGAGCTGAAAGATTGAATCAAATCAATCATCTACCTGCTTAGTATCCGATGATTGATAATTTTTCTCAGGCGCGTGTTTAATGGACAAAAGCGTATTCTGATGAGAGATTTTGTTATTGATAATTGGTAAATTTTTATTTTGTTTTACTCTTGCGAAGGAAATGTGTATATTTCGGCTTTCATTAAAAATGTGAAACAATTGCTCGAATCCTTTGATTTATATCTATATATATATTGTCTAATAAAGAACTTATGAATATCCACTTCTTTACAAATATTTTCTATAGTATTTTAAAGTATTTGTTTTTTTAAGTTATTCATACTTTAGTTTAAGTTAGAAAAGGAATTGTGATATAGTATTGCTACGTTACGACTTTCTAAAGTCGAAGTAACCAGGAATATTTTATTTAATTTATAACATCTTTTATTCATTTGTGCAATTTAATTTATAATAGAAAATTGTAAACAGAAATTTATAATAAATTATTTATGATAATTCTTGGAGAATTTGATCTTGATATATTCTGATAGTGTCATTTACTGAAACTATTAAACATTGCCTTTTGAAAATATTTTAAATTTTGAAACTAGCAATTTACTTAGCAAATTAAACTTGAAACTAGCAACTTAAAAAAAATTATATTAAATAAAAATTTCTTATTAAATAAAACTTTTTATTAAATAAAAATTTCTTTTATTTTTTTAACTATTATTTCATTTTTTGAACTATTACTTATACTAGAAAATTCAATTTGTAAATTTAATTTGAAATATTTCGCAATACTTTACGCATTATATTTATATAAAATAAAAGTAAATTAATAAAAGTAAAAATGATTTTTGAATTTTAGTTTAATTTTTTGATAAGCTATTTTACTAATAATTAATTATATGATAATTAATTATAAATAAAAATTTTTTTTTCATTAAATAAAGAGCATGATTAAGCAATAATAATAATGTAACAATAAATTCTTTGTTCAATGAAATTCTCACTTTCATATTTTTCCTAAGGATACATCAATGATATGCTTAATTGTAAAATACTTTCTTCCTTTTATACTTTTCTTCTCAAAAATAAGCCAAGAAATTAAATAGGATAAATATATTATAAGTTGTTTATTTATAATAAACTTATTAAAAACTTCTAAATCACTTCATTAATATATTGTTTTTAATTTTTTCCAGACGCAATAGAATGTGAAACCATTATTATAAATAATCTTTATGATATGTTTTGATAAATAGCATTTTAATAACGCCCCATTATTATAAATGAAATAATAATCAATGTTGTTATTGTAAATGACAATAGAAAATTTATAATAGCTGACATGTGCAACATTTTATGGCTGTTATAAATGATTCATTTCAACTAAGTTATATTCCTAACTATCGAGTTATACAATTAACACATTTAGAAATGAACTTAATAGTTAAAATGAGAGTGAATTAGAGAGAGAAAGAGTTTTAAAGAATACGATTTTTCGTATAGAAAACGTGAATTTAATGTTTAGAAGCAAATGTCTACCATTTTTATGGCGCATATATCTGTTAAAAATGGTAGACATTTGTATGATAGATATATATACATATTATTCTTTAACTAATTATACTATATATATGTATACATATTATAATTAGTTAAGTTAAAAAATGAGGCAAGTAAGGAAAGCAAAGAAACTCTAAAATTTCAAAAGCAAATTTTTCTTATATTTTTCTAATATGCAATTTATGATAAACAATGATTTTTTAATTTATTTCTTAAAAATATCGAAAATAATATTTCAAAACCTTAATAATTTGTTTTTTCCAAAATTTGTGATGTAAAGTAACTATTATGTAAGTTTATCTATTCAAAGCTCTAGTAAATTTATTAAAGTGCAGTATAATTTACTCTTTCTTTCAATATAATTTATCGTTTTTTTAATTTGTAACCTAGCTGATTAAAATCATAAAATCATGACTGTTTAGATTTCATTTAAAGTTTTTATTTGTACTTGAATCTAATTAGAAATGTCAATTTTAACATATATAAGGTAGTTTTTAAAATACTTTGCTTGTTGTATCGTTACGAAATATTATAAAAATAGTAAGAAAATGACTAATATATAAACATACAAAATTAGGTACAAAAGTGATTCCATGAATCTATGAAACAAATTTATACTATCTTTGTTATAAAATGCTAAACGTGGAATAATTAATAAAGTTAAATATATATTTAGTTGTTATATATATATTTAGTGAATCAGTTTACTTTTCTAAGTATCGCAATTTATCATTACTTAGGCTTCCGCGTTTATTAAAACTTATATTTTTTGTTCATCACAAAATAATTAATAAACTATTAAAACATACCTAACATGAGGTGTTTTTTTAAGGTGTGAATATGTGTAGTATGTTTTCAAGTGGCAGTAATGGTTCATAAGGTTTCTGTATAAGGAACATTGTTCGTTCGTTAAAATGATTTCAAAGAGTTATTTCAGAAATAATTTATATAATATGTAAGTATCAAAAATACATTTTAAGATAGTTGTGTAATTTATGTA
>JAPDSC010107684.1:221456-295830 GCA_026290005.1 Latrodectus geometricus
TATTTTCAAATTTTCATATACACTTGAAGGAAGTCAAGGATTTTCCCATGAGTATTCGATAAACATGCTGAATATGATGCACTTTTAGATAGACCCGTAAGCTAATATCCTTATACCTAAAAATATGAGAAATATTTAACCAAAGATAGTAAATATTATAAAACACAGTTTTCTCGTATTACATAATTTTTAATCAAGAATATTGTTCAAAGAAGCCTAGAAATCATATTCTAATGTCTAAACTAGGAAAAAGTTAAATGTATATAAAGGAAACTGTGTAGCCAATTTTTATAAATAAAATTACATATTAATTTACATCAACAATTAATAATTCAGATGTTTTTTTTTACTAAGTAACAAGTAAATGTAAAAATGCGGCAAAATTATATTAATCAAGCTTGAAAATTTTAATTTTTTCAATTATTATTCAGTAGATCACAAGAAATTTTATGAAATTCACACTTTCAACTACTACATTTCAAATATTGCATATTTGATTGCAAATTTTCATATACACTTGAAGGAAGTCAAGGATTTTCCCATGAGTATTTGATAAACATGCTGAATATGACGCACTTTTAGATAGACCCATAAGCTAATATCTATATATATATATATACATATATATATATATAGTAAATTATTAATACATATATATTGCAAATTATTTCTCAAATATAGTTCTAAATGCCAATATGTACTAAAATAGAAGGATTTAAAAGGAATATTTTTCTTTGAAACTCGGTAAAGTTTTTTATTCTTTCACCACTTGTCAAACTTTGGAACTAAAAGATGTAACGATTCTATCTGATGATTTAACAGTTTTGAAATTAACATGCAGGATTTTATTGCTCTGAAATATACAACAGTTAAAATTGTACTTTAGTCGTTAAATATTTTTTATCTTAATTAAAAAAGATAAACATAGACTTTAAAAAAATCAATATTTCCTTTTAGATATCTAAAACTGTTGCAACGAATTCAAAATTATCCTTTATTAAGAACTTTATTATTGTATGCACCGGCACACATATTTCCCTGTAATTTACCAAGAACTAGCTCTACCAGTTGGGTAAAACTGCGAGTTTGGGAGTTTTCGTAGTTTATAGTAGGGGTCAAACAAAAGCCCCCTCCCTCAATATTTGACCTGCCACCCCAAGAGGTATTATTTCTCTTGGAGGACGTTATAACCATGAACTACTTAATGTGTTCAAGCCACCTATCATGAAATGACGCATCTTTAATTAAGTTGGGATTCGAACTCACAATCTCCCGATAATGAAAACGACACCTTAACCAACCAAGCCAAGAATGGCTAATAATAACTAGTCTCATTGAAAAAAAAATACTTGTTTACTAGTCGAAATTTAATATATTTGCATTCTATGAATACCTATTTTATATTACGTCGCGAACAAATACGAAACTTTGAATTGGGGTATTTAATAATACCAAATACGCATCGAAACTCAAGCACTCACTTTTTAATATTAATCAATGAGTTGAAAATTAAAAATGGCATTGAAATAAATCGTGCATTTTGATATTGAAAACATGTGGGATATTTAAAACTGCTATCAAACCCAGTACCTCAAGAAAAATTGAATAAATTCAATCAAGAATATAAAAAAAAATTTAATCTATTTATGACCAGGGAGTATATTACTAAACATTAAAATTGTATAAATTTATGATTTTGAGTAAAATATTATAATCTCTTTAGATTATCAAATTTTTGTGTATTTTCATATTTTGAGAGATTCATATAAAAAAATTAATCTTCTATTAAAGTTATTTCTCTTTACTTTAAAGCAATCGAAAATGTAATGAATAAATATTCATTAATAAAAAATCTACATAAATAATAAAACATCATAAATAGTTTCGAGTCAAAAAATGTTTAATCTATTAAGAACTAAAACACACACACACACACATATCACCCTTAATAAAAGTCCAATTTATAAAATTATACTAGGTGTGATGCAATTTAGAAGAATGGTGTATATCAATAAAATAATAATATTACTGTAAAATTTATAAATTATATACTAAATAAAGTAGTCTAACATATAACTTCATTTGAAAAAGATGCGTACATGTATCCTTTACTGAACCTGTTAACAAAAGATCATTTTTATTCATAATAACCGCTTATATTTATTGGCTAAAAAACACGATTTATTTTCTGCTTATTTCTCATAGATTTTGACAAGGATGCAGTAAGCGTTCACTATTTACAAAACGATTTTCAACTGTTAATATTTCTCTATGAATCTAATAAAAAAATTTTAATTATCTTTCTCTACAATTTCTAAACTTATTCATTGTAATTTTCATTTAAATTTTTAACTGTAAGCTGAAAAGTATCTCTTTCCCAGCAAACACAAACATGCGGGGTATTCATCGGGCTGTTGCTGCGAGTCATCTTGCCAGTAGCGACCCGCCACTATTAGGCCTCGCCGGCTCCGTCAATTAAGTGGTCGTCGTCATTGATGGTGAGCCGACAGTACGGTCCGCTGCTGGCACAACGCTGGTTGGCCAGCAATGCAGTATTGGCAGTGTGTGGCCCATGTAATTGCCGTACACGGTTATCCATTGGCTCTAAGCCGTTTGGCCAGCAGTGGCAGCTTTTACCGACGTTGGGCCAGTTTTAACTTATACTTTGTTTCTACGAATAAAAAAGAAATATTTATTCCTTTTTATCTGCTAATAGTTTATATGTTGTGAAGACATTGCATTAAATTAAAGCTGAATCTGTTTTTGTAATTTAGAAAAGCAGTTTCCTTCTTAAACAGCAAGTGACATTAAATGCACATTTATTTCATGTAAAAAAAATTATATATAAATTAAACAATTTCAAAAATGAATTTCCAACTCTCACTATAATGTCCTTAGATATTACAGTTCATTATTAATAATTATATTAAACTGAAATAAATTTTCATATTTTATTACATTTATTTTTAAAATAATTTTTTTTCTGATGAATTGATTGAAATATATATATATGTGTGTGTGTGTTACTTTTTTTTATTAATAATGGTTTAGAAAAAGACGAGATCCAGCATAATTTTTTTTATTTACTCTCATGAATCAATTCATATTATTTATTTATCGTTTTCAATTTAAAAGTTTTCTCTTTTTTTTTCTTCCTCTTGAAGCATTTCGGAGCCAATTTCTTATATATTCTTCAGTTATGCGCTGGGTAATGTTAGAATAATCATATTGCTGTCGAACACTTACTGAAAACAAAAATACAATTCAATCAATAAAAGTGATAAATTCAAATTGCTTTTTGTAATTTTTAAAAAATTCTAATTTCTTAAAATTCTTCTTATCTGCTTCTTCTGCTTTATAGATAACAATTTTTGCAACATTTAAATTTTGAAATTCTTGATAGTAATCATTTTTTCAGCTAGTTTCTAATCGAAGCCAAATAACGTTTTCAAAACATATCTTATAAAAACATATGGAATTATCAGATTTATATATGCTGATTGTATATATAAATATGCTGATTTTATATATTATACTTGCAATTTTAAAATATCCATTATGACCAACATTATACTTGCAATTTCATTATATTAGTTTGGGGAAAAATAAATCCATTATTTTTACGTGAACTTTATGTAACTTCTTTTGGATTCACTTTGTAAAAAGGTTTAAAACAGCTTTCATGTATATTTTTAGGTCTTGCGCGTTACGACTGCTGACATGCGGTAAACTTCGATCATTTTTGATATTTCATAGACCTTTTCGACGATGCTGTATCCACATGCGAGGTGCATCTCTAACATAAAAAATACCCGAACGGAATCGACAAAACAAAAATTGTACGTAACTGGTTGTTACAGTCTTATATAGGACGATGAACACCTTTCACAATTTTAGCCATCCGGCTATCTTTTTCGCCGTTACAAGAGAAAAACGAAAATGCATCGAATTTTCTGTTTGTTGTCTTCCATTTTTAAAATCTTGTACTCGTAACTGAATTAATCAAACAAAAAACCGCTAGAGGATATTTTAGTGTCAAATGTCACCTTTCCAACGAGCATAAACCTGAAATTGTTTGATAGATACCTCACGAGATATCGATCACTACATACGTCTACCGAAAAAATAATGGATTACTTTTTCCCCAAACTAATATTTGCAATTATAAAATGTTCATTATGAGCAATAACTTTTGTAAAAAGAACTATAATAATGAAGTTCTCTACGTTAACGAGACACATTTATAATCTTTATTAGCATTATTTTTTAAAATAATAAAAATTTAGTGAGTCACTGTATAAAATGTATTTCATACAGTTCATGCAAATGATAAGAGGTGAAAACAAATTGAGATTATTTTTAATTTTTCTCTAATAAGCATGAATATTCAGAGAAGTAAAATTTCAGTAATAACTTAATCGGTAACATCGAAATTCATGGTTTAATGTAATTAATCAAATTAATCTGTTACTGATTGAAAGAATGATGTTACAAACAACATAAAATATTGTATTTTATTTTAAGGTCACACACTCTCACACAAAAAAGTTTTTAATGTGTTCTATTTTTTTCAATACACTTTACCTCTAATTTTCAATGTTTGAAAACATAAGGAATTTTCACACATGCTCAATCAATATTTTTGTGTCGATTGACTGCAGATGTGAAGTCTCAAAAACTATTTAAAATTCAATAATTTTTTTTTTTAAATTTAATGCATATTTCTACCATAGTTAACAAAATAAATATTAGGTATACTGAAAAACATATTTTCTTTGAAAAATTTAGAGGTTGTTATTTAAATAATTTAAAACTATATTATTGTGATTATGTTTTCCCCTATAAATTTTACGTAAAAAATATTGCTAATACTATTCTAAGTAAGTAGAGTTATAACTATTTTAAGTAATAGTCCTAGGGAATTCCAAGTAATTTCTTCTAAGTAATAATTATATAATGAAAGTAATAAATTTAATACTGTTCTAAGTAAATCATTATTAACAATTATTTTTAATTTTACTTATTTTCTTAAAGTTAGAACTTGAACATTTTAATTAAATATAAGCAATCTTTTTACACCTGTCACTGTCTTTACATACATATTTTTCTTTATTTATACTGCATTTGAAATCTATAATCAGTTACAAAATTGTTAATACTAATGAAAAATTTTCTATGGAATTAATATATTTGCAGTTTGTTTTGGTATTATTTGATGTATTATTAGTTTTCTATTTATTCGTTTGATATCAAATGATTTCAGACTTTTTTATTGGAGTTAATGATCTGTTACAAAGACTAAGCATCATCGTAAGATTCTCTGAATTTTAAAAATTAAGGTTATTACATATAATTAATTTTTTAATGAAAACATTTCTATGAAGATCTGTATTCTATGCAACAGAAGCTATGAAGGTCTCTCTTCATGCATCATTAACTCTACTTTTTATAAAATCTAGTAACTGTGCAAAATAAGTCGAACAATATTCTTTTTATTTTTTTATATTTAAAAATACTTTATATTGTTGTAGATTAATCTTTGAGTAAATTTATGTAAGATATACTATTTCTTTCAAAATATAAAAATTTCACAGAAATATTGTGTAAAAACATGATATTATTAGAAAAAATGCAAAAAAGTTTATATTTTTTCTCTATTTCATAAGTTTATAATTATTTAAGTTTTTAAGTGCTTGCTATTATTGACTTTTATTTTAGTTATAGTCTTTTACATTTTATTTCCCTCCCCAAAACATATTTATTTATTGAAATTAATAACAAACCTGCCGCGACCATTCTATGAAGTGGAATCGAAATCATTTCAAAACAGATACTTTTGAATATGTGTTTTCTGGCATTAGAATTTTTAAAACGAGGTGTCTACGTGAAAAGTTTCCATCATAGGAAATCTTTACTTTATACCCTATAAATTTATTGCACGTGTAATCGAATGTCTTTCCAGAAACACTGCAAAATTAAAATACTAGTCGCATACGGCTTGTGACAGATGTTGATGAACATAATCTATATCCTGTGGAAATTTAAGGGCTGTAAAATAGTTTCGCTCGTGTTTTTCCGTATCAAAATTTATGCCATTTTGTAATGCTAACGCAGTGGAGCGCCGCTATATAGATAACATTTCAGTTCGATAGTGGGGGGTGTATAACGACACCAGAATTTTTACGCAAACGACGTGAGATCCATTCATCAGGTTCTTCAACGCACCGAAATGGGAGTAGTGCTATAAAGTGCTCATGCAAATGTCCCTCGAAATGGGAGTTATGGACAATCTAATTTCCTTGAGTTGAGTTCTCGGGAACGTGAGAGATTGGGACTGCGAAAACCGTTCATGTTTCTTTTTTTCAGGCTCTAATAAAAATGCTGGAGCTTCATCCAGGGTAACTAAGGGATACCCAGGATTCTTAAGAAACGAATGGCAGGAGAACTAGACTAAAATATTCTGAAGATGGTATCAAATTGGCAGGAATAAAAATGAATCTTTTTACATCAAAGCACTGGAATTTGTAAACAGAAACAAAGCATGTATCATTTGAATTTCAAATTACATTAAGCCTCATTCGATTAAACATAACCATGTTTAAAATCCTTATGACACACTCACATTATGTTAATAAATTGCCATATTAATTTATACAAACAGAAATTGATTAGCTCTAATAGATTTAAAAGTCAAGCTCAATCTTTTTTCAGGAAAAGTAAGGCATTAAATCAACTGTAAAAGTAGATAAAAGAAGCAAAACTTGTTAATGTATTTTAACAAAACGTGTTATTTATAGGACGAAACATTAAAGTAATTAAACATTTGATTTTTAAGATAGTGAAATGTGCTTTTTAAAGATGAAAAATCTTTTAAATTAATTATTCAAATTAAGCAAAATATTGTGAGCAAACTGAGATGTTTATGTTATATTAACTACGATTCGCGAGCGCACGATAATATTAAGTGACAGATTTATGGTAGATATTCAGTCTTAAAGTTATGCCATTTTATATTGATTTCATATTTATTAACTTGATATAAATTTAGTAAAAATAGGATGCAATTATTAAGTACTGTAATCTTTTACTTTAAATTATTTAGCTTATGAATTACTTTGATGTTTCTAGCATTTCAATTTCTAAAAAGAATATGATTTTCAAAAAATTAAAAATGTTAGTATATTACTTGTTAAGAATTTTAAAATATTTATCTATTTGGAAATTTGGAAAAAAACTTAAGCAACTGTTTTAAATGCTGTTTATAGGAGAGTTAATAAACAATTGTTTAAATTTTAAATAAAACGTCTCAAAATTTATTTTCATACATCCTTTGAATTTCCTCAATATGCCAAGAAATTTCCATGCCAAGAAATTATTCAGACAAACAACAAAAATAAAAAAATTTTAATTCATTCAAATTTTATGGTTTAAGAACTGATATAAATCTTGTATTATATTATATGTAAGAATAATCATTTTATGATAAAAATTCAATCTGTCATTAACTTTAAGAAAATTTTACTAGTATTTGCAAATTGTTTTTCTCAATCAATTTGTTTTAAGCCCGTTCAAAAAAGAAAATTAGCTTTACCAAAAATAATATTTAATTAAGCATTTTCCTTAATTTCGATCAAATATTATATTTTTAAAGTTTTTAAATAAATTCATCTAATTTTCTAAACTTTTAAAATAAAATTAGGAAGGTTGTTGGTTCTTAGTGAAATATATAATGTGTGTGTGTGTGTGTGTGTGTGTGTGTGTGTGTGTGTGTGTGTGTGTGTGTGTGTTTGTAAACTAGTTATTTATAAAATAAAGAGTATCTAAGATTTAAACATTATATGAATATGTTAAATTTCTTCAATGACAGCTATAAATAAATTAAAATAAATTTAATTAAATAATTTTAAAAATAAACTATATATAAATTTTTCATTTTCACGTAAATAAACGTTTCTATTAATAACTGTAAATATATATAAATATAACTATATAAATGAGAGATAATGTTTGAATTTTCAAATTAAATTACAGATGCGAAACAGAGATTAAGATTAAGACTCCAAAAATAAGAGTAACTTTCTAGACTCCAAAAACATTTCAAAATATTTTAATTATCAATTTTTTTGATAATAATTTTTATCAAGAGTTTATCTCGTTTTTTTTGGCATATTTCTTTAATTTAATCATTTTATTCAACTTACATGATTCTCATAATCAAGAAATTAAATGTGCACCGAAGAATAACTGAATATTTTATACGTGACAAATTTAGAGTATTACGCGATCGACGTAGATACTCAGATATTACATAGTAGGAGTTTTATTAGACAAGAAATACTAGTCATGATATCAGTCATAATGAGAAGCAAAATCGGTAAGTAGATGAACTTATGATTATTTAATGCTAGTCAATCACTTTGGCCCAGTGCATCACAGTTTTTTCATCTGTTTCCACTCTTACATTTTTCTAAATCTTCAAATTTTCACACACCATTATGTTAAGAGCGTACATGATTACGACAATTAATACAATGGCTTACAAGATAAATTGCTGGGTAAATAGAGCATAAATGAGCATTGTCACTTACAGTTAACTTGCACCATAATAATAAATAGACAAGTCACACGGCGAAAGAGTATTCAACAATTTAATGATCATAATATACTCGTGTAATTTTCTATACAATACAAAATCATTTCTTCGTAATAGGACATCGAAACCAGTGAATATCTCAGCTTACTGCGTAGACAATAGGCCTTAGTGAACAGAATAGACTGGAATTGATGATCCAGTGACTCTGCCCTGAGTCATCGATATGTAGAAAAATTTTGCTAAGAGTGATATCTAGATACATATCAATGGCACAGTTTGCCTACATAAAATTTAGGAATCTTATTTTACAGAAGGATCTCCAAACACAGATAAAATAGCATTTTCGTGTAACAATAATTAATATGATTTGAAATGTAACCCTCTATTCTCTCAAGGTTATTTTTAAAGTAAAACTAAAGGTCTTTTAAACGCAACACCATTAGTATATATAATATATCAATGTGAAAGTTGCTTGAACATCTGATCATTTATAATATAATCTTCTTAATCTCATTACCTGAGAAAAAGTGGATACATAAGTGTGGAGAAATATTGGATATGAATATTTTTATCTTTCCAATAACTTATTGAATCTTTGCCACAATGACTTCAACAAGTTGAAATAACTCAAATTGTGTATAAACAAGTTTTACAAAGCTAATATCTTTCATTTACTTGCTCTATATTTTATATCATTATAATACAAACCAAAATAATTCATAAAATTTCTTATTTACCTTAAGAAATCAACTAAACTGTTAAACTATTCTACAGTCACATGGTTTCACTTAATATAAATGACTTTTCTTAATGTATTTATACTTAACAATAATATGACTTCGTCAAATTATCATGCAATATTTCTCTTTTTAGTGCCTTTTACTTAAAACATCAACAGTATCATAAATAAATTAACGATAATTAATAAAATTTGTTCCTCAATTTTCTTTTTAACATTTACTTCAATTTTGAATTGCTTACAATGAATTAGAAAGGATAGCAAAACTCATTGAGGCTTTTACATTTTTTTATACTTTCTCTATTCATCAAATAACTCAAATTATGTTTAAAATCAAAAAATTCAAAATATGATGATCATTCAATATGTATTAAGAAGGTATATATGTTTATTGTGGAAGGACATATATATCCCTCATTTGAACTTATATTTCGTTTTTCTTATAAATTGTCCTTCAGATAACATATTTCAATAAATTCATAATTATTTTGTTAAATATTTAAATAAATTAGTTTTTTATTTATTTGGCTTGTCTTCAATTCAGATTTCATTCTAATAAATATTTGTGCATATAAATAAGAGTATTTGCTGCATATCATAAATGGTTTAGTTATAATCTTCAAACTACCTTTCAAATCAAAATAACTTTCCCTGCATAAATAATCAATGTAAATTTAAAAATAACTTGCTTTTTTAGAGTTAATTTAAGGTAAAGTCACCTTTTATGAAAAGAGTATTTTCATTGATCTTGAAATTCAAGTCAAATGATGTCAAATTCTTAACTGTTAACAAATTACTCTCCTTCTCCGGCGAGAATTGGAAATTTGCTGAAATTATTAAAACATCTTTTTCTCGAGATATGTATTAGTTTACAATTGTACAGGATGTTATTTGCAGAAAATTAATGAACTTAGTAATTTATTTGAATGCAAAATCATTAGTAATTATTTTGCAAAATAGATATCGTGGGTTATCTCTAACTCTGATTCTCATTCCTAAAATTCCATCGATTGAGACTACTTTAGGTATTTTTAAAATGTCTTTACATTTCTTTTTATAAATTGTGATATTAATGAGTTGATACTTTTCAAGTAACAGAGAATTGTGATAGATATTGATTAATCCTTTAGAATAAAAGCTTTATAGAAAATAGTATAACAAAACAAAGGTGAATTATCAAAGTTAAATGCATGTTTTCAATATCGCATAAGCTAGCTGTCAGAATTATTGTGAGTAGAGAAAATTTTGAATGTTTTTAAAGAATGTTACTTACAGTTCTAAAATAAGACTAATGATTTGGTTAGAGACTAAAATAAATGTTGAGTCATATTTTATGTATGACAAATGAAATTGTATTTAATATAATATTTGATACAGTATTTTGTTCATATTGTTGAATTTAAATTTTAAGTATCAACTTTACACATAAGAAATTTAATGAATAAAAGATCATCCTGTGAAAAAATATTGTTAGGCATACATAAAAACAACTGAATAATTGCAAAAATTTTAGAAATTAATATACATTTCTGTATCTCTAAAATAAAATTTGCACGCAGCAATCTATTTAAATCGCATTAGGGGTATGGACACAGTTAAATTCGATATAAACCTATTATTAAATTTTAGTGGTAAAACATTAAAAGTATCGCAAAATAGATATTTAAAATTAATTCATCGGCATTAATAAAATAATTACAAATAATTATAAAATATTTATAAATTATTTTAAATAATTGAAGATCATGTTATCTTCATTCAAAGGCAAGTCATTCGGCGTACATAACCTGTATGAAGTATGTCTAAATTTCCATTGCATTTCAGAAATGTTCTGAAATCAAAGTTACAAATGTTGTATAAGCCAAATAATTATTTCCTAAGATTGGCTACAAAAATTCTTAGTAATTTTCCAAAAATAAACAATAATAAAATGAAAAGAATATTCCCCATTTATGTTTTCTATCAGATATAAAATAAATTCAAATTAAAAACATCATTTATAAATAAATTTATACTTAACTAATTGAGACGATCCGAACAAAAAAATTTGACATGTAAAAACTAGAATTCCAATAAGTTCCCAAATATCAAATCACCCCCTTATATTATTATTCAGCATCTTTATTCATCACTATTAAAAGTTCTTTCCCAATTCTAAATTAAATGAAGATGTCAATAACGAAATTATAAATATAAGTAAATGACTGATAATAATATTTAGATTTTGAAGCAGTTTTTTTTTAAGGAATGAAATAAAACTTAGGAGCATCATGAATACAAACATCGTTCTGATGTTTTACCTTCATTTTTCATCTTATAACCAACAAACAAGAGGTTGTGAATCGTGGTTCGTTTTTTGAAGTTTAAGGCGTGGCAATGCAAGATTCGTCGTTGTGTGTGCGGTATGAGTTACGTACAAAGAAATATCAATTTAAGAATGCTAAACACGTTCATTATACAATAAATGAAACAGAAAAGAGAGTAGCGATGAATACTTAATCATTTAGCAAAAGATTTATTAATATAGTTTTCTTAGAAAGTGGCATAATTATAAAAAAATAAGTACTTCTGCTCTTAAATAAAAAACTTTGAAAATGTATTAAAACTTTATTCAAAAAGCTCTACTTGTGATAAGAAAAAATTTTTTGAATTAAAATAATGAAATAAAACAAAAGACTGCCTAACTGCTGTACAATATTTAAGAACAATGCACATGACACATAAACTTTGAACAAGTTTTCTTCAATAGGTATCAACTTGCACACAATATATCTGAAATTATAAGATATTAAAATAAACATTCACACACATATGTATAGCACTGAGAAATCTACAAAATATGCTTATGTTATATAATATCAAATTCTACAAAATATGCTAATGTATAACTTCTAGGACTTTTTAGCACTGTGCTTATCAAACAAGAAATTTTGAAAAATTTGAAATATATTGATGGAAAAGAAAAATATTTTCATCATTGTATGATTTTTGAAAAGTGAATCACGATTAATTTTAAAGTAAAATATAATAAATAATTTATACATTATTTACTACAAAAATTGAATATCTATGTATATCTTAATAAGATTACTGGTTAGTCATTTTTACAGCTACTTATAATAATCTCTCTCTGCACAGTAAGTTAATAAAAATATGTAGTGATAAATTAGTTAAATTTTCCTGCAAATCTCAATTTCATAAAAAGGTGTTTTACTGCAATTAAAAAAATTTTAACAAATAAATGAATAATAGAATATTTCAGATTGAAATTCACAATAAACAGGAAAACAAAAGAAAATGAATTAGAAGCTTTTGAATAAATGAAAAATCTATTCATGTTTGTATTTCAATCATTGTTAGTAAACGTGAAAAGAAGTTCTGGGCACTCTAATTTTCCTGCTTGTATTAGAGAAAGAGACGTCAATAATAGTTCAATTTTCCAATAGCTATAAATTATCAAAATTTTAACAAAGCAATTAACATTACCAAAGGAAATAATAAATTATTCCTTGTGATTTTATCGTCTCCTATTATACATGAAAATCTTCACCAATTACTTATTCTTCATAAATCAATGCATATATTTAACTATATGTGTGCGGGTGTATAAGTGCGTGCATGCGTGTGAGTATATGCGTGCTCTAGTGTATGGGTGCGTGCATGTGAGAAAAAAAAACAACAATTACGGTTCACATTACCTATTTTAAATAACTGCAATTTGAAAATTCTATTACGAAATACTATAGCTCTTGCCTTGTATAATTTTAGGTGTGTGTGTGTGTATTAGATTGATTTATATATAACTTCACAAGTGTTAAAACTAATTTTAAATTTTTATGAAGTATTTAATTTTTTATATTTAATTATTTAGATTTAATTCTAATTTTAATTTTTTAACATTATTTCACTTTTGTTTACATTATAAATTTTTAAGAACATGCCACTATTTTACATTATATATCATATAGGAAGAAAATTTGGAATCTCCATGGTCTAGTAGTAATTATGTTTCAAGAAAATGAAGGTTCCAAGTTAGATCCTAACCACTATTGTTTTTATGTTTCTGCTTGCACATCTTTTTTGGAGGATGCTTGATTATGTAATGGTGCTTGAAATTTGTAAAGCTTTTTTCCATTAGTGTCATGCAAATACCAGGAAATACCATGTCACATGAATATCCCACAATCTACGAATACCTATCTTGAAATGCAATACGAAGAAAGTGTCTAGAAAAAAGATTAATATACTACAACTGTTTTGCTATCCTCCATACGGAATAAAATTAAAACGGAACCATTATTTGTAATTAATGTATGTACTATAGATTTTATAGGTGTTTGTGTTTAAGGAATCCCACATTGCAATAAAAAATCATTAAAATAATGAAACTTGAGAAATATTATGTGATTTTGTTTTTGGTAAAATTAAAAAGAAAATAGATGGGAATTGAAACTGAAAGGGAAAATGTTCTAAGCTTTTACATCGTAAAATTGCGTAAGCTGAGAAGTATTGATTTAATTGTTAAAATTCCATTAAATTGACGCTCTCTTTAACTATTAACTGAAATGGCAACTATCTTAGTAAAATATCCTTTGAGATAATATATATATATATATACGTATTCTTTTTAGAGTAAGTAGAAATGCTAAAAGTCTCATATAAGGGAATGTAAATTTTGTGAGAATGGAAAACTTTAAATTTTGTTTAAAACGCAACTTTAAAATATTATGTAAATATCAGTTAAAATTTTGTTAGAAATTCGAATTATATTACATTCAATGGAATTAATCTGAGTACACTAATTATCCGTTCTAACTTTTGAAACAGAAATCATTAAAATAAAATTTCCCTTGTAATCAGTTGATTTTATAAAACAGTAAAAGAGTATAGCAGGAACATTTAAATAGAAAACTGCCATTATTAAAACACAATTTGTAGTAATATATTAAAGGCTAGTCAGTAATTCATAAGGAAATTAAATAAGAAATTTAAATAGGCTTTAGAAACACGCTACCATCAATTTAGATTTAGATCTGATGATATGCGTCAAATATGAAGACTAATGACCATTGTTTTAATTATTCAGAAGAAATTGTTATTGATAATCACAAATTATAATTATATAGAAAATATAAGACTTATTATTTAAGCAAAGCAAAAAGCATATTATTTATGCAAACTCCAACTACTTAAGCAATTAGAAAATTTCTTAAAATTCTCTATTATAAATATGTTTATGAGAAAATATGATTATGAGAATGATTATAAGATTACAATTTTAAATCATTTGATAACTAATAAGCAATAAAGCTTAATTTTCATTTAAATATTATACTTTTGAAACAAATTATTTTAAAAATCACAAGTGTATTTTCGAGATGGATCTTTATGTTTTTAACATGGATCTTTTCCTTTGATGCCTTTTGCTTAGAAAAATGTCGCAAAATGAATTTTTAAAATTATGATTTCAATGTAAGCAATTTTACAAAAAAAAATTATTTTTAGAAGGATTAACGAAGAGCGAAAAAAACAACTATCATATAATGACTGGTTATTTAAAAATTATTGCAAGTAAAAATAAATTGTAATGCTTAAAAATGTTTTCAAAATTAAGGGCAACACGTAAACTATGTTAGCAAAATATTAAATACAAAGCAGGATATAATTCTGGAAAAGATTGCTTCCAAAATGTTTGAGTACATATTCATAGTATAACAAATATAATTTTTACATTGTCATATTTAGTGTAAAAGTAAAAATAAAAATTAGATTTGAGAATTTATAATATCTTCTGAGAGGTTACTCGGCTGTCAGTGGTATAAAAAGGAAATCCGTTACTGCATTTGGGCATATAACTGATAACTCATAAATAACAATTACTGAAAATAATCTTCTGCTTATTTTTTATTCTATATGAATTTAAATAATAATTTTGTCATTAAGCTCTCAAGGAAATATAAATAATTTAAAAATATTTTCACATTTCAGTCATCAGATGGAGCCACCATTAAGTTCAAAAAATATTGGAGAAAAAATAGTGATCAGAAATACTTCATATTTCTTTCAATATTTCTAAATAATAAAGTTCTATGATTAAAAATTTAAAACGAATTAATCCTACTCTTGTGAATTATACTAAATTGCTAAGTTGATCAATCAAATCATGAAAAATGTATTATGAAAAAGTAAAAGTCCTTTTAAATAGTAATTTTCTTCTAAAATGCACTTTTGATAAAATATATAATTTTCAAATGCAACTCTAGATAGTCTCAATAATATGAAAAAAATACCTTTAAAAAAATATATTAATTTTTTCATAGGCCTACTTAACTGCATTATAAATTTTCAGGCTGAAAATTATTAAAATAATTATAATTTTTAATGTTATAGTTGATTTAATTTTTCTTTCATGACAACTATATTTACTGAGTTAATGAAATATCTGCTTAATGATTTTTTTTTAAATATTTAGTTGCTTAAATTTTTGAGTTTAAATTCTTTCATTTAATTTCATCATGCGCTCTAAATCAATTTAATTTTCTTTTCAAACTTAATTTCTAAAATGATCATTCTTCGGTTTTAATGATTGCTTGTTATATTAGTAAGCGATTTTTAGTTAATTTCATTTCTGTTTGCTAAAAATATACTTTTATAAGGACGTATTTTTTAAAAATATTTTCGCAAAAAATAAAGAATTAAAATATTGTTCTAGCGCGTATTCTTGAAATTCTCTTGAAGGTTTTTAAAAATGATGAATAAATTTAATTATTATAATACATTCTAGCTTTGATTGAAGTTTTGTTGACTGGAAAATTGTATTTATAGCTAAATGATAGTGCGTGTGTACGGCTATCTAATACTGTTATAAAATACAATAAATTTAAATATGAAAGACCACTTACGAAAAACGCATTAAAAAGTCATCTTTATCTACTGATAACCTTTATACATTCATAAAAGACAGTGCCATATGTTCATAGAAATAGAAATAAATTCATATTTTCATAGGAAAAACAAAGTATAAACAAAAAATACTTAAATGATAAACGTATAACTGAATTGATTTACCCAAACACATAAGAAAGAATCAAATGGGAATTCTCACATCTAAATGCTAAATCCGGATAAATTAAATTTTACAGTTTAAGAAAAAAATTATATGTTTATATAAAATTTCTAGCAAAGATTCTAGCAGAGATTTTAAAAAAACTGAATTTTATAATCATTTATATAGTAATTTTACATGTTTATAAAAGAGAAGATCTTGAAATGAAAATTGGATAATCATAAGAAATAAATATGTGTGACTTTTTTTAAAGAATTACGAAATTCTAATTAGTTTTCTAAAAATTTTCACATTGCATAATTATAAAATTTACCTGAGTTATTTATATGTAGCAATACAATTACTGACTAAAATTCTGACAAGATTGTTTTTTTTTTCTTTCTTTCTTCTTTCCCCATGATTATGCCACTCGCTATGAATTAAGCAATTTTTAGTATACACTCTTTGTTGTATATCTATATTTTATTTATTAATGAAATAATCTACTAAGTAAGTAGGATATCTTTTTAGAACGTCATAATTTGAATCAAACTAATCTTTAAAATTACTTTTTTTTAATAGTTTTGAGGAAGAAACAATTGGGCTGCAAAAGTCTTATTAATTTCTTAATATAAATTAAACTTTATGGACACAATTTACAGAAATAAATGTTAAATCATATTTATATCTTATTAGACTATTACTAATAATTAAATTATTAGTGATTACTTGATATACAAAAAGAGACCACCTAGTAGTTTAGGTTTTTAAAGACGATTTTTTAATGAACCAAATCGTTCATGACTAAATGAGAAGGATAAATCCTGAGAAGTGCCCTTTCCCTTCCAATATTTTACTTCATATCAAATAGATGTTAATACGGTTATCAACATCAAACCATGTCTATCCCAAAATTGCTTTCCTGAACCAAACTACAGTAATTTCATTTCTTCTTACAATGGCAGGATACCTATGTAACCTATCAGCATTAAAAAACAGAGATATATCAAATCAAGAGAAGTGTACTTAATTTTGCATAAATTTTCAAATTAAGTCTAAAAACTAAAAATAGATTTGAAATTCCAAATAAGATTACTGAAAACGCATTATTTTCATGCATTTATTGTAATTCAATTTGATATATTCTTGCATATAAATGTACTCCAAATAAGTTATATAAGCATCAAGTCTTTATAATTGGTTTTAGTACTTATTAAATATTTACATTTGTAATTCAGAATTCCTAATTTATATCATAGGACATTTGACACTGAAAATCTTTGGAATGGATGAAGTAATTAATTAAGAAATGTGATAACAAATAATTTCTGATCTCCTAATATTATATTTTTTCGATTGTAAATCTTAATCTAAAAAGAATATCGTTACAATCTCAACAAAGAAAAACGATTTTCAAAAAAAAAGTAAATTTAAATTTTATGAAATATTTTAATAAATTTAATATTGTTTAAGATATTAAAATTAGTAAGAATTTATTAACATGAAAATTCTAAACTTATTCCTCCATTTCAGAAGATTCTAGTTGGAACGAAATTCCAGAGAACTGAATGGCAATATTCTCGTTAGATAAATATTAGTAAATTAGTTCATTTCTAATCTGGATGGGGATGTTTTTATTTTATTTCACAGTTCACACTAAACTATTCACGGGTGAATTAATCCTCTTGTTCAATCAATGATCAACGAGTCACAAACCATATCTTTCCAACAGGAAAAATGGTTCAGAATAGGAAAAGTGTGTGAATGTATACTGTGTTGTAATACTTAATTAAACGATCCGATTTTAAAGTTGTCTACTGAAAAATCGTCCGAAATAAATCCTTTGATATTCTTTTCTCATACTTTAATACTGCACTGCTTGTAATCATTGGCATATGTTAATGAATTTGTTTTATAAGTTTCTATCAATGCTAAAAAATAATTAATAAAAACTACAAGACTGAAAACCTAACACATTTAAATATCATATAATTTAAATGAAATATGTTTCAAATATATCGCCACATATATTCACATAGTAACTTATGTATTTCTGTAAATCAGTAAATACTTATAAAAATTTTGTATATTTTCATTACAATACATTTTAAAATTAAAGCAAATAATACAAACATAAACTTTCATATTTATTTGAGATACATATCTCGTTTTTCATATTTATTTGAGATCATATCTCATTTCGTTTATATTGAGATACATATGATTTGAACAAGCTTCACAAAATGAAGAATTTAAAGTGAGTTAAAAAAATAAAACGAAAATAAATACTTCAAATTATTTTATTTATAATTGGTAATTATGAAAAACAAAATGTATAGAAATTTTAAGAACCGAAGTAAATGAAGTTCAAATTTTTATAAAGCACTGTTTTAAGAAAACAAAATTCCAGCTTTTTACATATTACTAGGAGAGGTGATGACATAGTTTACTTTACAGCCTTCCCATTATCTTTTCTTTGATGAAAAATGTAACCAAACGAAATGCACGATCCATCCACACTTGTTGAATAACTTTTGGAACTGTTATTTGATCACCCTTGAGCAGATCAACCACTGTGATGCAAATAATAGCAACTAAAAAGGAAAGTTTCATAATTAGCTAATGTTATCAGTATTTTTACAACTTGAGAACAACCACTGCCAAAGTAATTGAATCTTTGGTAATTTCTATTTAGAAATCCAGTGGACGTTCATGAAAGGCTGTTCAATGGATGTTTGCTGGTGGACGAGTATAGAAGTCCATTAGATGTCTATTAGATGTTACATTATATATTTTATTTCATTGATGTTTGTAGATTAAAAACAGAACTCTATTGGACGTTCGTTGCGGATGTAATCTGGATATTTATCTTAAGTTATCGTAACTTGCAAAATTAAGCAAGGTGAAATATAAATATATTATTTGTAAAAATTGTTTTAAATTGGATTTATAATTAACATGCAACCTTGATTTCTTTTTCTGGAGTAAATTTAATTTTTAATACATCTGAAGAAAAGTAAATTATTCTACAAATTTAAAATAATTTACCGAACGAATAACTTAGAACAAGAATTCTTGTTTCGCATTTATGTTAGTTTTGCTAAATTGGTCTCTTTAAATTCGCCTTCCTTAGATTTTATATACGTTACCAGCGCGGTTATAATTTTCAATACACTAATACTCAACATTTTCGCTGTTTAAAAGTGAATTAATTTATGTTATTATTTCAATTAATTTTATGTTAAACCATAAAATACAACTTATAACTAATTTCAATAGTAGCAAATTTTATAGACAAAATTCAGTAAATTTTTTCTAGAGAAGTACAAATACAATTTTTTAGCATTATTTAAAATCATTAACACAATTTACCATACATTAAATACACCATTAAATAATATTTGAAATTAAATACATTTTCCTGAATATATTTAAATATAAAACTTATTCTCTTTATAGTTTTCTTAAATTGTAAAGTTTGAAGATGAATTTTGTAATAATTTCCTGATAATATAGTATAAATAAAATTTACATTTTTTTATTCTATGTTAATGTTAGAGTTTTGTAGTAATTTCATGTCAATGATAATATAAATTTTTTTATTCCATTCTAATAATTTATAGGTTAGGAATTTACAGTTATTATACTTTTATTTATTAGAAAATAATTATAAGAGGATTAGTGATTTGCATTTAATGAAAGTATTTTATGTGGGATATTATCAAAATTATTAGTATTTCTTTAATGTGAGTTGAAACTAAGATAAAACTTATCTGAAAAAAGTCTTATATTAGGAAATAAATGAGTTAGTAACTTTTATATGAATTCTTGCCCCCCACCCAGTCTAGTGGTTAGTATCCCTGACTGCGGATGCTGAGGTCATGGAATCGAATCCCGATTCGGGCTTGGGTGTAATTTCTGTCTCCTGTATTTGTCCTTTCCTTGTATGATTGGTTACCTACAATATAAATGGGTACCTGCGGTATGTGTGTACTGAGGAAGTTGGACTTCACATCAAATTACGGTTCAGTTTCAATCACAGAAAAATGGAGCAACGTACCCCATAATAACAGCCTAGTTGGTACTAGACAACAACAAATGAATGTTTAGTAGAATTTCTCATTGTGAAATTAAATTAATTTTAATATATTATAAAATAAAACTAAAGAAGTTAAAAATTATTTTTTAACAATTTTAAATAAATTAATATTTAGCCAATTCAGTTTAATACGAAATTAAAAGTGGTTTTCAAAATATTTGCAACACAAGAAACGGCCATTCATATAAAATACTAGTATATTTTACTGCAGGAGAAATGGCATTCATAAAAAATGCTCGTAAATGATTGGAAACCCATCTCCATTCTACCATGTCAGAATCATGACGTAACTACTAAGGTTATGTGAATTCATATTCATAAGACATCCACCAGGGGTTATTGGTGGACATCTATTAGATATCCCATGGTCGTCTTCTGGATGGTTTACTGGATCATTTATGGACTGCTAGTGATGGTGTACTGGACCACGGTGAATCATCAAAATGAGGTCCACGGGACGTTTAATTGATGTACTAGTTTGTGTTGTTAATTTACCAAATTAATGGTATTTAGCTTTCACTTACAGCAGTACAGGCGCTGTATCTTTAGGAACCTATAAGGTTAAAATCTGAATCATGTAGTCCCAGGACAAAGCCATAGAGAGTCCATGAATTCTGAATTAATATAAAGTCAAGTTACCTCTCATCTTCTTGTTAAGAATAGCTGAAGTTGATCAACTATAATGAAGTTTGATTTGCGCTACTCTAATACTCCCCATTTTAGGATCTAAACAATACTAAAGAAAGCATCCTTCATACTAACACAAATAAAAATCTTAAACGAGTCACTTGCTTGAATTGTTTGTAAAGCTTTTTTCAACTCGCTCCCAAACAAAGGAGAGCAAGGCTGTCAGTTTGTTTCAGAACTAATTTCAAATTCCATATTTTCAATATTAGGTAATTTACTATTTTTACTCGAAACAGGAGGGAATTTGTTTACTTATGAGGAAGTTACCCGATCTTCCAATTCGATCCAGGATATGCAATACCACCATATATAGCTTTTTAATGATATCTGGAGCTTTAATAACAACCTAAAAGATGATTCTGATAGAATTTTCCTCAGTTTATTGTAGAGAGCTCTCTTCATATTACTGTAGAGAGCTCTCTTCAAAGACTTCAAATTCGTGTTGAGTTGGCTTAACTGTTTCAGCAAGGTAGCCGTATAACAGATGTAGGTTTCCTTTGTCTTAAAGACCACTTTTACCGGTTATGATAGTTCACTAAAATTAAGAACTCTGAATTCTTCACTCCCGAAAAAATGCTTATATTCATGGAAGATGTTTCTAATCCATTCCGCAGTTTCCACATCATCACATTGAGGAATCAGTACTTAACTAGAGATACGATCATGAAGAGGATAATTCCAAATTTTCATATGCTTGAAAGTTAATGCAATACGGAATCTCTTGAGAAGTATTCTAAGAATATGGAATTAATAATAGATTTTTAATATGAAAATAGAATGCTTTTCGCCAAGCACAGAAAAGAATATTTATGATCCACGAGCAATATCTGTGCTATCTTTTCTGTACATGACAGCACATAAGTAATCTTAATATGTCCTCTTTGCCTTTCGATAAATAAGGTGTCTCTTTACATTTTCTCTGCACATTACAACACTCAAATTTTCTCTCTATATCTTTGCATATTAATATATAATGCCCCTACACATCCAATCCACCTTTGCCAAAGGATTCGATTTTTTTCTGTGTTTTTCATTCTGGGTGTTGTTAAGGAATTAGAGTGAAGTGCTCTGTCTATCCCATATATATGATTTGTATTAAATAAAATAATTTCAAATACTTAAACATTATTAGTGTTTTCAAAATATATTTCCATTAACAAAGCTAAAAAAAGCAACATAAAAATAATAATATGAATATTAGTTTAGAACTAATGATAGAACAATTAATACCTCTTTCGATGACTATGTAAAATAAACTTAAATGCCTTACCTTTAACATTAGCTTCATTACACAAAGAAGCAAACCTTGCTGAAACATTATTGACGTTGTAAACTTTTTTAATCATCATTTTTTTTAAATATAAAAGTTTCTTCTGTTTTTCATGTTCACCAACGGATCCATCTAATTTTTCAAAGCCTAGTTGGATTAATTTAGCAAAATTACTTTAGAAATACAAAATCCTATTTCACATATATTCACTAGAAAATTATATATTGCAGAATAAATTTATATAATTATAAAAAATAGATTTCAAAGTTTTAAATATTTATTATATTTAAAAGAAAATATATTTTAACATCAAAATATTTAATATAAAATTGATTTCAAATAAATGAATTTACAATAAACATTTAAAATTACTTATTTTTACGAAAACTATTTGCATTGTGAACAGCTATACAATTGTAAATGCATTAATTACATAAGAGTAAGCTAAAGACATTTACTTGCTGAATTTTTTATTTTCCACCTAAATTCTACATTAAAAAAATTTGTTTAATGTTTTTAATGATAAATCGCTAAAACTAATAGAAATTGTTTCGAGTCTTGATGTTATACTATCACTAATAATTTTAATAATATATCATCTTGATTTAAAATAATTTTATTTATTTTATGAATCCATAGTATACAAATTTTGCATTAAAATCCTAATTTCATTTTTGTTTAATGATTTTCTCATTCAAATCATATCTATTATAAAATTTAAATTACTTATAAATAATTTTAAGCAAATATGGGAATTTTTAACTTACCTTCATAAAATCCATCAGCACTCAATGTCCTACCTCTGATTGGAGGGAAGTCTTGCATGAATCTGTGTCCAACATAATAAGTTAGTTGATATGAAATGATCTGACTTACGTAACAAGGACATGGAACATTTTTCCCATCTATTGACTGTGGAGATAAAATAGATAAAAATACATAAAAAAGATAAACAATTTGCAGAAATATGAAAGAATTTACTTATTAATATTTTAGTATATATTTAAAGATTTAAGAAATACTCTGTCCTTCAAAAGCAAAGGTAAAATTTGTTTTTTAAATCTAATTTGAACAGAAATAAGCATAGTAACTTAGTTTGGTGAAAATATGTAATAAGAGCTCTTTATATAATGGTATATAGAAATTTATACTTAAATTCAATTACAAACATGATTTACAAGAAAAGCATACTAGTCCAAAAATCCATTTATAGAGAACATAGTATAACACAGTTTTACAAGAAGAATGTGTGGTAATGTAAACATAAAAAAAATGTTTTCTAAAAATAAAAATGTAAATCCTTAATTGCAGTATATATTAGTGGCATTGACATTCCAAGTTGTAAATTAAGTTGCTAGAAACCGAAATGGGAAGCAAAGACCATAAACAGAATAATTCTAGTTTCAGATTATGGAACAATCTTTTAAAAGAGATGAAAGTTGCAACTTGTGTACCAAGGTTATTTTGAACATGATTTATCAGATTTATATCTAGAGATTTAACTGGTCATTCATTCGTTCCAAAGCGGGATACTGAAAATAATCATCAAGAAGCATAGCTCAATGAGATCACGCATAATCATCCAAGCAAATAATACTATTATTATTTGCAGGGATGTATATGAGTGGACATAAAATTCAATGATATTTCACGAAGTTCCACCATGGAAAACATGGAGATCAAGGTAACAGCTAAAATTGATCTGTTCAAACCATGACTCCACCACGTCTGTAATTATGACTTTACAATTTCGGATTCACTGTATATAGTGCCTTGTTTCTACTTCAATAGCAAACGCTTTGAAGTGGGAAAACGAAATCTTCTATAAAGAGTACAAAAGCCCATTTGTATCCTGTCTAGGAAACATATTATCTTGCCCAATATAAATAGAATCTTCTCTGTCATGGTGCAGTATATCAATCTAGTTGGCAAATTGATTAAATGACTTCTTCTAGACATTATTTAATTCATCTAGATATTTTTCATGAACTTACCAATGAAAACAGAATATTAATAATCATCTATAAAACTTACACGCAATACGAAAGACAAAGTATTCAACACTTTCCCTTATTCCTATGAAAAGATTGATTTATTTAAAAATAAAATTGATGGCTATTATTTTACCTCAAGGTTTCTTAAAGTAGCAATACTATCATTAATGCATGGTGGTTATAATTAAAGTGAGACTATATTAAGACTCTAGTAGATACCATTTTGCATATCAGAGTTTGATGAAACTAAGCATATACATTATTTAGAATGTATATGTTACATCACCAGGAGACTGTTTTATAGCTCTTTTTGCCGGAAGGAAAAGAAGCATTTCTGTGGTGTAACTTGTAGCAGACTGCACCACATTTTCTATAACATCATAATTAACCACACCATTCTATGACATCAGGGAAAAGAATATCCAATATTACTGTACAAAAGCATCTTCACCATGCATGTCTCTGTGCAAAGCGACCAGTTGTGTGTGCCCACCTCAACAAACGATAGAGAAAGGCCCACTTATCTCGAGCAAGAAAACACGTATCATGATTCAGAAAGTGATAGACTTGTGTACTTTTCACAGACGAGTCCAGATTCTCACAGGAGAGCGATTCAGTAGGTGTGCTAATCTAGAGGGAAAAAAACATCAGATATAATCAATGCAACTGTATGGAAATCTCAGTTGCTGCGGTATTGGAATAATGGTTTGGACATAGGTCTCATTCAGTGGTCACACTGATCTGCATGTGTAACAGAGAGTAATTGTGGCTGGTGTGAAATATCGGGATGAAATCCTTGACTCATATGTCCACCCACATGATGGTACAATTGACAATGATTTCATTCTGATAGATGATAACGTACGACCTCCTTAAGCTGTAGTTGATGAGGAATATCTTAAGGATCTCCTTTGTAGTGTGAATAAAATGGCTGGCTCGATCTCCAGATTTGATTCCCATAGAGCATCTTCAGAACTATTTTAGTAGACAAATTGCAGCTGTCAGTGCTATTTTCGTAGTTAGTTTTTACTGAATTTTCTCGTCATTGAATTTCTACAAATTTTACCTAAAGAGTATAGTTAAATTTCTGTTCCTTAGAAAAATTAGTTTTCCTGGTAAAATTAAACGTTTAACATTATACATAGTTCACAAAACCAAGACTAAACTATTTTCTTACAGTCTGAGTAATATGTGTTACAAAAGTTTAATTTTTAAAGTCTTTTGCAATATATATATATATTAATTCTTATTATTTTAATAGAAAAATGCCTATTTTTATCTCAAAAGTAATAGAAGATACATAAAAAAATAAAATGAAAAATTTTGCTGTAAATATTAATCAATAAACTTTTTACCATTTCATTAACACTTTCATCAAGGACACTTAAAATGTCGCTTGTAATGATAATATTTCCTGGTTCAATTCCTGAAAGACAAAATTATTATTTAAGAATCCTAATAACAACATTAGCTTTGACTGTTGTCAGTTTAAACAACAAATTTTCTTTAAATAGTTAATATAACAATTTTTTATTTAATAAAAAAATAAATAATGTGATTAAGTTTTTGATAAAACTGTAAATGCCACTTATCAATGGAAAATTATTAAAAAGCAGAACTTTTCTTCAAACCTTACTTTTATCTATTCTTTCAATAGTTTTGCTCTTTCCTCTTCATCAAAAAGTAAATGCTTCTCTAATACTTTTGCTATGTTCAGTTTTTAAGTACTGAAACCTCTTAATTCAAATATTGTGGAAAATAATTGAGAAAATACGGAGATTGTTTTGAATTTCCACAAATATTTCCTTTTTAATAAATCTTAAAACATCACAGAATTTTAAAAAAGGTCACAACTAAGAATTACAAATTTAATATGTTAATAATAGATCCCTTATACTTTTTAATACATTGATTAAAATAAAGATAATTATTTCAAGGACAGAATTTTAAACTAGAACTAGGAAATGCAATATAATTTCAAAAAACTTTTTTTTTCACTTGTCAGCTTGTGTTTAATAAATGAAAAAAAAATTCTATAACATCGTCCTATAGAAATTTTCACCTTTGCGATGCTAAATAGGGCAGTGATATCTTATACTGTGATACACTTACTGGGTGTGTCTTCGTATGTTCGAAAGTGGGTGAATCCGCATAATTCTAAAGCAAGGGCAAAGCAAAAGTTCCCCGGCTTCCGAGGTGCTATTAACAAACACGACTGATCTTCAGCAAGTGGAAATAGAAATCACTAACTTCCAGTTGCGAGAACGCCTTTCCGAACATAGGCACCGTGAACAAATGAGGTAAAATGAAAATGTTGCAAATAAAACGAAGTTTTTATGAATCGAATGACAGCTAATATGTTACGAACATTAATCATAGTATCTTAGATGTCATTCTATTCTTAAGTTTCTATATTTCGATCGCATTAGACTCATTAATCGATATTATTTTTAAATAAAAAATCTGCATTAGTTCAATTAAAATGTAACCTTTTATTCTGCTCTTTAGATTCATTCTTCAAAAAATACTTTGATTTTCTTAAAAACGTTTTGAAAATTGCTTTATTTTACAACAATAAAATATTGCAATAATAATTTCATATGTATCATTTGTATGTTTAATTATATGTAAAATTTTAAACTCAAAATATATCCTGCATGATATCAAATGCAATATGGCAGTTTATTAAACAATCAATTTCTTTTTTAAAGCAATAACCTATAAGAACACTTTAATATTCACATTTCGATCTCAATATTCCTGTATGTTTGTATATTTACAAATTTGGTAAGTTTGAATGTAAATTACACTGAAAAGACATGTAAATAGTTTAATGAAATACATTAGTGAGACTAATCAATTAAATTTGAAAATTAAGATTATATTTAATTTTATATTATACAAATGAATTTTATTAATAATAATTTTATGAAATTCTTATTTCAAAAGATCTTGAAATTTTGATTAAAAGGAAGTATTTCAATTTTCTCTCCATTGCTTTATTAAAATTTTAAATTTCAAGACACTTTTACATGTTTTATGAGAAGTCATTCTAAACATTAAAGCAAAAAGTTATTTATTCTGTACTGCTGCTATTTATTCTGTAAAAACACATCCCCTCGAATTTAAAAAATATTTTGCAAATGGATCTGAAGAATCTAACATGTAGATTTTATGTCTGATTTTCTAATTATATTTGCAAAAAAAAGATTTTTTTTTTTGAGGATTTATTACAACATTTTAAAAATTATATAATATTTTATAGAACACAAAATTTTCTTTAATAGATGTTTTTCTAATATTGATCAAAATTTTCAAAATATTATGTTTACATTTAATAATATTGAACTGATTTCGTAGCACTGGTGCTTAGACTTCATATTTTTTCATTTAATTAAGGATATTTTAGATAAAACAGATAAAATATTTTTAATTTCATCATGCAGTAATATTAAAAATGTAATACCTATTCCACCACTTGTACCAAGAAGAAAGAAAATTGGATTCTTTACCCTAGCACATTTCAAGAGCTTCAGAATTTCATGGAAAGCAGCTGGTAACGCATCCGCTTCAAAGCCATGCTGAAACTTCAAAATATTTTACAGAGTAATAATCTCACATTTGCACTCATACAAAAGATTAATAATTGTAAACTTACGCTTTCAGAGATTTATTAGCATAACAAGTAAAAAAACATATTTAGTACTTAACTGAGTTTAAACTGAAACTTTAGCGAGAGAGATAATTTTATTTTATTTCGTTAAAATTGTAGAATTTCATGTTTTCACGTTTAAACAAAATCTTCAGTCCCAAGTGATTAAGCTCTTTGGACTTTTGTTCATTTCGTTACGCCTAACAAAAAAGGTAAATAAATAATGCTCTACTATTATTTTAATTTCGATAATTTAATGTTTATCTTTTCAGCTTTTTTATATGCTAGCAACTTCATTTGTGTTTAATGTAGTTCGATTATCGTATTCAGTTGTTAAAGATTTTAATGTGTCACAGATTATATATATGTCACTAATACTCTTTAGTTATTAATACAGATTATGTTTTTAACTCCCAATTCTTATTATTCCTCTTATTGCTGAAGTTTGTGTGTGTTACTTTTCATTTATTTATGAATTCAAATTTAAATGTTCTCGTTTTTTTTACAAATATTTTTATAAATTTGTATCAATAGTTAATAAAACTAAATCTTACAGTAGATTGGCAATAATGAAATTGATTTTTTTACAATTCGGATAACCGAGCTAGAAGCTTAATTGTTAGAATTCTCGTCTTTAGACCAACAGCTCATACGTGCGATTTTCAATTTTAATGTGAATACTTTGTAGTGATATGGAATTCAATTGTCTGTTGTTTCTTGTAGAATTACTCCTTGGGTTCAAAGAATGACAAATTAAATAAAACATTAATTTGTCATTTTTTATTTAATTTGGATTAAAATGAAATAAATTAAGCATTCATTAAGATTGTCTGTGTAAAAAAAAGGAATACTCTTCTTTAAGTCTTAAATTAAACAAGCATTTTTATAATTTAAGCAACTGCTTACTGAAGTATTCTTACTTACGCTGACACATAGTATAGGACCACATTTCACCGTTGCGATTCCTGTAGTTTCTGAGACATGACGAAAGTCAGTACCTCTTAATCGAGAGGGTGAAAGAATCTGTTTAATATGAGATATTATGCTTTCTGAATTCTCAACTGTTTCCACAAAGATTACAAACTAAAAAAAGAAAATTAATTTTATTTTTAAATATGTAAATTCTATTATTTTAATACCAATTTAAAATTTTTAGTGAATAAAACTATTTTGTCGGAAAATTTTTAAAAGCAAATTTTATCGAATTTGTAGAGAATACAATTAATTAATTTAAAATGATTTAGAGATAAAAATTTAAATTCATTGATATTACTACACTTTGAATATTAATTTTCTTTGGTATTCAAAATTTGTAACACTCTGCAGAAAACAGCTCTACAAATTTTTCAAAACTTAAATTCCTATGAAATATTTTGATAAAATTTAGTTTCTGCACTATTCTAACCGCTCAATATTTAAGAAACAAAATTAAAATCTTTATACAGTCTATGTGTGAATTATGTAATTTAAACTACTTATATTAACAAAAACGATTGCAATAAAAATTTATGATGCAAAAATTTCTCATTAATGAATTTCAATTTACATTTATGTATTAATATCTAATAACCCATTTAACGTAACTAAAAAAATTTGTGTGAATTATTTATATAGTGCATAGAACAAAAAATAGCTGCGAAACAGAAATTAAGGATCAGAAAACAAATGTACACCGATAATTAATCATTAAATTAAACTTGAAAAAATTGTTTTGCTTTAAAAATTTTTATTGAACTCATCTAAATTTTGTAAAGTGAAAAGAGAAGTTAATTCTCAGGACTCACAAAATGTATAGATGTGAAATCCTTCATAATATTCTGTCGTTACGAAACACCCCATCTTTTAAAAAACAAACTTTTTATTGAATATGAGTCATTCAAACTTAGCAGAAAATTTCCAATTAAAGCCATAATAGTACAACATAAACCTTATGAAAATGCATTATAATCGTTATTAATTATGATGTGTATCATATTTATTTATATATTGTAATAAATAGCGTTATATTGCTTTTACGTTTTAAAGTAATTTATATATGATTTCAGTTTATATATAATTGCAATTACTTTAGAGAGAAACAAGTAATAAAAAAGAATTAAAAGTACTCAGTTAATCTGTTTATGAAAAAACCAATATTATGTCTTTTCATTCCAATTAGTATTTTCATAATTTTTAAACTACATATTTTATTTCATTAAAAATAAAAATCATTTATGGCTTCTAAAAGTTGGGAAATGTTTCAATTGAAACAACTACAGCCTTTAAAACAAAGCACCCAAATTGTAGGTATGTCTTAAGCTTTAAGGAACAAAAACAGAATTAATTATTTATTATTAAAAATATATGAATGAAGATTTAAAAACAAATACTCACTTTTACTGTCTCGTATATATTAAAATCAATTTTAGAACTCTTCATGTCAAGATTACGTAAATAGAGTTTATGTTGATCATCCAAACTTGAATTTTGCAAAGAACTGTCAAAGCGACTCCTTAAAAATAAAATAATTTAATAAAAAGTTGAATCATAACTGAATAATGTTAGCAAAATTGATCTTTAGTACTAATAGACCTCTTAAATATCATTAATGAGTTGTAATGCAACAATTTACATTTTCTAAAATATTGCTATGGACTTTAATGGCAGTTCTTTTTTGAGAACATCGATTTATGGAGAAAAACTGCGTATATTTGTTAGGTGTCTTATTTTTATGTCCCACATCATATGCGTTAAGTTATTTAAAAATACAAATTTACTGAACAATGTAAAAGAAAAATTTGTATTTAATACGAAATGCTTATTCCTTTGAGAAAAAAATACTGATAAAAAGCGATTTTTGAATTTGTGACGAAAACTAACAATTGAATTTAATTATTACAGTTTTAACAATATATTATCAGAAACAATATAAGCCCCAATGGTATACAAATTTTATTGAAAGGAAGTATACTTTTAATTTTAAATTTATAAGTGAGGGCAAAATATTATAAATAAACAAAAAGATTTTTCATGCAAGCATTTAATCAAACAATTCATAATTTTAAATATAAGTCAATTTGTTTTATACTTACTAGTTACAGTTCATTCAAAATTCAGTAACTATAGACTTAAAAATGTTCCGCATATTTAAACAGAAATTAACAGCTGAGATATATATATGAAATTAATAATAAGCTTAAAATGATATTTTTTATCCGATTTCAATCAGATATGAAAACAATATCCCAAACATATGTTTTCCAATATATATTTAAACTAAAATTTCACTAATTACTATATGAAAGAATATAATAATAAAATTTTGTTTTACCTTATTTCATGAAAGGAAGAAGAGGATGAGCTAGCCATGTCTTAATCGCTATTTCTTACTCTTCTAAATGATACCCCTTGTTGCCTCCTATACTATTTAAAGACTCTTATTTTTCTTTTCATTTTCTGTTTTTGCATGGATATTAATTTACTGACTACTTTTCTGTCCTTACATGTTTTCAAAAACATCATCATTTATTTATTAGTCTTATAACAACAGAAATTAATGGGATCTTGAAAACACATCTGCACCTGCTGAGGCAAATTGGACTAACAAAATCCTTTATTTTTGTGATTCCTTTTAAAAACTCAAAGCATCTAAAAATAAAATTCTGGGACTTCTTATGGAATGACTCTTTAAAATTTTTGAAAATTTTTTTCGAAAATTCTGAAATAATAAGAATTAATTTACATTATTCTAAAATGATAGTATATAAACATTTATATAAAATCTATTTGATCGGGATAAATATTTATTCTCTAATTCGAAAACTTGAATATTGAAAATTGAAATACAGTGAAAATTTGAAATTATAAGACACTTTGTTTTTCCGGGGTTCCAAAACATTTTATCTTAATTTAAACCATTAGGAGACACTGAAACGTATACTCTACCATGAAAAAAGTATACTACGATTACCAAATTCTTCTAAATCAATTTTATTTTTTGTGCCTAATCAAAATACATAATAAAAAGAAATGATCTCTTATTTAAGTAAATATTTTGAATGAATAGTGACACTGCTTAACAATGGATCAAATAATGACTTTTACATTTTTAAATGTCTTTCATTTTTTTTTGAAGAGAATGCTTAACAGTTTACTGGTTTCCTTCGTTATTTCATACATAAAAAATAAATCATTGCCATAAAATAACTTCTTGGAATGAACAGACAAGGGCATTACTAATGCATATAACTAACTGTAAAGAGAATTTAGGTTTCCCTCTTAAGACATGCATGCATGTGCAAAATCTTTATAAAACTTTAAAAATAATCTATCATTATTCTTCATATTGTTAAATATTATTAACTGCTGTAATGTTTACATAATATTTAAGTAATTTTACAAGTAATATTAATTATATACTTTTATTTTATACATTAAATAAAATAAAGTTTATTTTTACTATGTAGCATGTGAGGTATCTTTTGTTATCTATGGGATCCGAAAAAGTTTGGTTTAATTAAAATTTTCAAGTGACGTTAACAAACATATTATTTAAAAACTTATGCATTATTTTTTGCATTATATTTTTAAATATTATATTACATAAATTAAGAATACTTAAAAAAAACATGTAATATCAAAGCATGGCTCACTTTTTGACTTATCAAGAGTAATTATGATAATTCATAATAGTTATTTGAACAAGCACAGTTTAACACAGAAAATTACAGTTCTTATTGTTTTTAACATTTTTGCCATAGAAAATTCTACATTTTTCTTTTATAAATATTTAATATTACTTAACATTTATAAGAAAAATACTTTCTTGTTAATAATTGGTTTCAAAATTTATTCTTTTAAAGATGTAATTTTATTATAAGACACAAAAATAATGCTTTACACACAAACATCATTTTTGATTGTAACAATTTGTGTGCAAGCATGTTGAAATAAGTTTACATCCTGAATTAAGAGAAAATATGGTATTATAAACTCCTAAATATTAAAACAAACAATTATTCAGCATAAAAAAAATATTATAGAAAAAGATAAAATTACCAGAAATTTTTTTAATTTTACCAATTAATCAATGTTAATTAAATAGTTGAGTAACTTTGAAAAATAAAATATGTGTGAGAGAATTAATAGACTAATTGATGTCCAATTGCAGTCTGCTGAGACTGAAGTATATTATTTACAGCATTGCAACTCACACTAGTCGAAATACAAGACTGTATACAAACTAAGAGATTAATGGTCTCATTGCACCTGAACCTCAATAACCCTTTATCATACATAACAAGAAGACAGAAATGTTACACGTTTAACCTAAATAATTCTTACCACCACGCTCATGGGCTCTCATCGCCACCATGGTCTCTCAGTCACTAATGGGTTCATTTGGAAGACAAGAAGTTTCACGAATAGTTCCTTGACTTTTCTAGGAGCATGTACAGTCAGCTCGGTTGCCACCCTTGTCGCTACATCACAGACACAGGCACTTTCAATTGTGTAATCAACAATGAATTTGTATGAGTTCATGTCGTATTTTTTAACAAATATCGTTTCTACTTACAGCATCATCATAGTATCGTCCATGTTTGGCAGCATCATGGAGAACATAAATTACCAATGTTTATTGGACACAGTCATACTTGCTTATCACCTGGAATAATAATATAGGGTGCTATTGGGATCATATCTTGGTCATCTTTTGTTTTCATTGATGGCACTTTGAACAGTGACAGCTACATTTCTGTTGCTTAAAATCCTTTGTCCTACCCTTTATTCTAGCCCTGAGAAAAAAATGTGTTTCTGTTGAATAATGTTGCCATTATTATATAACCTTATGTAACCGTTATTATATAAATATTGCTTTTTACAGAAAATATTTGGCTGCTTATCTAGCCAACATATTTTTCAGATCTCTCACCAATAAAAAGCATAAACATTATGTAAATAAACAAAGAAATTGAAGTTCTTCAAGATGGGGGCAATAAAATGGATTCAAACCTAAGACTGAGTTTACAAACTTGTATTTTGTCTGAGATTCATATATACTTTCCTTCTAAAGAGTAAGATTTCATTGCTTTATAAATTTTTGTAGTATTTTTAATGAAAGGTTTAGGGTAAACCACTGTGCTTTGAGTGAACAATAACTTTTTAATGGCTAATTAATAGAAAGAAAAATATTAATAATTACATATTGTGCAAAAAAAATCAAAAATATTTTTCTAATATACAAAGCAAAAAAAAGATTTCTTGGCGTTTTTAATAACCCAAAAGAACAGGATCTACAGAAAGTGTAGCCTATTGTTGGTCCTTGAAATAACCAAAATCGGCATCTAGCACCTTCTGCCAACGTGTCTCCAGCTGTCCAATCTCCATGCGGTAAAATTCGGGTTTTTGGTGCAAAGAGGTCCGTGTGTGCTTGGCGAAAATCTACTTCATTGGTGAAGGATTTTCCATGAAGATGATTGTCCAGGGAATAAAGGAGTTCTTAATCTGATATTGCAAGCTCAGGTGAGTAAGTAGGTTGTCCCAAAGTTGGTCAAGAATATCATACAAAGCCGTGTATGGTATTCTTGGCCACCCACGCGACCTAAGGCCTCGCGTTATCAGACAAGAACAATACACCCTTGTGATTAACTATTGCTGGCACCTTCTGTTGCAATGCCTGTTGCACACGTTCTAATTGCTGCAATTACAGGTCTGCAGTGACCGTTTAGCCTGTTGGTAAGAACTCATAGTCAACCACGTAGTGACTAGTCCACCAAACACAAAGCACAATCTTGCGTAGGTGCATAGGTGGTCTTGCGCTATGCAGGACAGTATCTTGGGTTGACAACCAAGATACTGTCTAATGTTTGGAACGCTTGGAAGCGTCATACAGGACCCACTTTAATGTCCCTCAATTGAATATTGATGAGCTACGGTGGCGAGAAAGCAACGATTATTAAACAGCAAATGAGCTGTCCCTCATTTGCTGCTTATGGTCTTCCAACAGCGTGTGAGTAACACACTCGTTCAGCCTGTACGTCTTACCTAAACGGTGCAGATAAGTCTAACCGATTCACTGGAAACGTTAAATTGTCTGTTAAGTACACTACAAGTTTTACTACTGTCTTCCTCAATGGTTATGCCTTCATGAAGTTAATATTTGACATTAACTGTCTAGTTATACAATAAAATTTATAAATATTTTTATTGCTTACAATATTATTTCTGTAGTAGTTCACTATTAAATTTTATGAAGATTTTTAAAATATGTAATGAATTTCTTGTTCGCGTGTTATTTTAGTAATGAAAAAATTGAGCATTTGAAATATATAACACTTTGTTCTTAATAAAACAGAATATTTAAAATATTCTTATAGTATATTTAATATGTATATATATTGCGACAAAACTAAACGATATATAAAATAGAATTCGTTACAAAATAATAAGACATTTGTGTCTTCACTTATAAATAATATTTTGCATGTTTTTCCATATTTTCATAATATAAATTCATTCTAAAAACTATATACTACTTTTACAACCATTTAATACTTAATAATCAATCAAAGTTTTAATTCCTTCTTTGAAAAATAGCTACCTAAACTGCATTAGGATCATCTTCTCAGGAACTACATCACCGTAATCATTATTTTTCTTGTTGAAAGTATACCCCATTTTTGTATTAGTCAATAAACACATAAAATTTAGTTTCTCCAGCTTTGACACTTTAGTATTTAATAATCTCTTCGATGATTTTTAATAAATTCTTTCTTTTTCCAACTCTGACCTCGACTTTTTTTTCTAGTCATCTACTTTTCTGCTTACCACTATCTCTCTCCAGTCTTATCCCTTTCTCTCTAGAACCAGTTTCATCAAGTCTTCTGAGTATTGTTCATTTTGCATGAGAATGGCTTGTGAAAATCATGAATGATGGTATATTTTAAGAATAATTAAACATAAAAAGGCTTCCACTTTCTTCCACTTTCCACGAAAAATTAGGTAAATTAATTCATTTACAACAAACAACCACTTAATGAATATAATAAAACTTCACATATCCACGAAAGAGTTGTCACATAATCCAAGTATTACACTATCCAGCAAACCTTTCAACCTTAACTAATGTTTTCAACTAGATAAATAGAAAAGGAGAAGCCCTGAACTTTACCATACCTCAACTAGTCTGTGGAATACTTGAAAATAGTTTTATGAAACAATAAATCATGATCTTCCAATTGAAGGAACATGTTTGGGCGTAACACTTCCCAGGCAAACCCTTTTTAGATGAATTCAACTTGCTAAATGTTCGATGGGGTGTTTTAGGTTGTATAGTTTGGTACTTTTTCACGTTATTTCTGATAAATTTTATGGACACCTACATAAGCATTTTAGAAAATAGGTTTCTTCCTATGCTCTAACAACTGTGAGGAATTGACGAATGTTACTTCCAGGATGAAATCACGTCATGCCCTGTTACAACAACTTCCAAATAGTGGAACAAAGGTAGGGATGTATAATGTCTTTTCTGGTCTACTTCTTGGCTCCATTAAAATATATGTATAACATTTGTTAGCAGGCTTAGAGTAGTGCTTACGTACAAGAGAACCACGTTCAAAGTCTATAGCAGAGTTGGTGGCATTCTTACATCAGGAACTGATACAAATACCTATGTCACTAAATCACATCTTGGTGAAAACATGCTTCAAAGGATTCATGATGTAATTATAGCACGTGTGAAATCATCCCCCTGTTAAAGCATTATTATTTCCTTTGTATCACCACATTATGTTCATTCATCTATAGTCGTAGTGTAATTTTAAATAAGTTTATGAACATCAAAATTAAAATATAATAAGTGGGTGGTATTCAACTACGATTAGAATTTGAGAATGCCTTTTTTATCTGATATGAGGAGGATAATAAATAATCATTACATATCCTAGGGAAAGATGAGGCTCATTTTTCGCTGGATGGTTAGAGTGGATTCGAAAATCTATGTACATTCGGCAGCTAATTGGGCTGGAATTTCATTACACAAAAAAAAAAAAAAAAAAAAAAAAAAAAAAAAAAAAAAAAAAAAAAAAGGAGGGGATATTTAGTATAGCACAACAAGCAAATTTATCGATGGCCCTAACTCTTATGGAGGGATTACTGTGTCTCAGGCTTACTACAAATGTGTATGGTAAGGAGTACTTGTATCTAGAATTGTCAGCCAATTACATGATGTCTGAATGCAACAGCAAAATATTGTATCAGATATCGTATGGATATAAGATGGCGCACCTCTATATGTAGGGGGTTCTTTTAAGTTTTTTAACACAAAAATTTGATGATTGCACAAACGTTTTGAAACAACATAGCTCTCGCCATTTCAGTTTATTTCAGTTCAACCGAAAACCTACGATCTTAATCCAAAGAATTTCTGGCTGTGAGGAATATCTGAAATTCGAAGTCCATGTATTTAATCCATAAACTTTATCTGATTTGGAAGATGCCATCAGATGTTAGAACCAATACATTTCTCTGGTTAAGGTACGTGATTTAATGCTTATCCATCATCTGCCACATGTAAAATATTATCGGGATGGAAGGAAATCACAAGGAAAACCAAAGTCAAACTGTTTTGATTAAAAAAAATTTTATCAAATTGTTTTGATTTCTAATGATTCTTTGTCCTTAGTAACTGCCTTTGTTTTCCTTTTTATTCCGTTTAGTATTTCAGATATTCATGTTACAGGTGCAATTCCAACTCTATTTATCGTTTTTTATTATGGAAATCAAATTCCAGTAAAAGGCAGTAGCTGCTGGAATTCTAAATTTTGTCACTGTAAATGGCTGTTTTTCAGATGATTTTAAAGCGATTTCTTCTAAGTATCCTATACCAAAATTCCCTTCAGTTTCTGTATGTGGTGTACAGCTCGAAATTCATATATCAAAACAGTATTTTGATATCATCCGATACAGTTATACATACATTTGAAAACCACATTTTTCTCATGACATTTTCTATCTGATAGAATAGAAATAACAGAAAGATTTAGAAATCAAAATATATCTTAACAGTAGTAATCATAAGTGGGATGTTGGTCATTGAATATTAATAATATTATCTTTTATCTGATTATTTTTAAAAGTGACATATTTTTTTCTCCTATATTAAAAATGGTTAGAAGACAGTGAAAAATTATTTTAAATATTTTAGATAAACTATGATGCATTATGATGTATATTTTACACAACGCTTAGTCTCCCATTAAAAATATATTAATCAGAACATATATATATATTAATCATTCCTAAAGTTATTAATGAAACAATTTATAATTATTAAAAAATGGATAATGAGTTTTAATTTATCCTATTTTTCGAAAATATTTTCAATTAAATTATTAATTTATCTTGAATAAAGCTGAATCTATTTACTATTTCCTAATATGCTCATGTTGAAGCTTCTCAAGGTTTTTTTATTCATTTAATATTCTTCTAACTAAAAACCTTCGAAATGAATTATTTTAAAATATGGCCTGACAAATATCATGTTTGTCTAAGACAAGTAAGACATCTGTATTAATAAATGAATATTATTAGCTAATTTTTAAATGCAAAACATTCAACAAATGTCTTAAAGAAGATTTGTATGAAGTCATTTGTCAAATATAATTGCTAAGAAGCGACATCTGACTTCTTTAACTGTTGTTTTATGTCTAGGCACAAATGGGATTCCGTAAATAATAACATCTCCCTGATGTGTGAGTTCTTTTTCATTTATTTTTAATTCATTCTGCTCATTTAGCTGAGTCACTTCAAATTTATGTAGAACATTGAGAGAAAATATAAAATCGTTAGAGGGCTCTGAGGATATAATTTTCCTTCCTGGAACGACCATTATTTTTATTACTAAAAATTCAAATGAGCTCCTGATTTTTTTTTTAATTATAGTTTACTTTCATTCCTAGTTAAGCAAAAACTCGATCTTCACCACAAAATGAATGCTTATAAGTAAGCACAGTAGAAGTTATATTTTCGAAGAGAATGAGAACAGTTATTTTCCTTGAAAATATTAATAATTTGACAATATAAATTTATCTTTTTGATTTAGTACGTTGTATTGCTCATGTATTTCTCGATGACTTTTGATATTCCTTTTTTATTTATTTTTCTTCAAACAAAGGAAGTTATTGTACTTTTTATTACAATTTAATGCCGCCCAACCTGTCTAGTGGTTAGCGTACATGACTACAGATGGGTGGGACCTGGGTTCGAATCCTGGCGTGGGCATGGATGTACTTTCTCTTTCTCGTCTTTGTGTGTGAATGGTTGTCTACCCTATAAACGGGTACCTATGGCATGTGTGTACTGAGGAAGTCGAACTCCACACCAAATATTGTTCAGTTAGAAATGTGGAGCAGCGCACCCCATATTGCCAGCCTGGCTGGCAAACGACAACAACATTACAATTTAATAAGTATAAGTTTCTAAAAGAAGAATAATAAACGTGAAGAATATTACATTGGAAAAACATATATTAATCAACCGTTATTTGTGAGTTTTTCAATCTTAAGTTTTGTGAAAGGGTATTTATGATAACCTTTCTTTTTCTTACAATATTTTAACTAAATATTTCTTGCTAAGCATAATGTATATGGTTTGAATTTATTTGATTATAATCCATAAACTATGAAACTGGTTTTTACTATGTTGGAAAGAAAATGTTTCAAATAAAAATTCCTCTGTTTATTTTTTCCAATTGGGTTTTATTAAAGCCAATTGTAGACAAGTTAGAAAAACTCAAACTTAAATATTTAAATGGTTTTATGGTAGATGGTTCTACTCTGTGCTTCAAGGCAAGCTCGTGATGTTTTCTGGACTTAAATGGGCTTGTTTCATAAAAAAAATAAATAAAAGGAGGAAAAATAGAGAAAATGAGTGTGCAATCAAATTTTAAATTGACAAAACAAAATTTGATGAAATTCTATAATTTTATGTCAAAATTAGAGTTACATTCTCTGATTATTTGCACAGTGAATAATACGAGTATATATAGTAGGTAAAAGATTAATTTATCTTTCCCTGAAAAAAGTTAGTATCTTTTGTTTGAAAGAGGAAAACATCACAGATTTCAAGTTAAGTAATATTTGATACATTAAATTTCATATAAATTCTATAACTTATGTGACTGCTAACAATTAATCAAACAATAAATTCCCTATAATTACGTGTGATATTTCTCTTGCTAAAACCAAATTTTTGAATAAAATTTTTATTAACTTATTACAACAGCCTGATTTTGATTAATTCTGAAATTTGTGAAAATATCTCTTTCAAATATACTTACAATTTTAATTTCAAAAACTGTGAAGGATAGTTAATTTGTTTCTCCTTTATGGAAACAAATATTAAATATTTTGGCTTAAAATATCAATAGGAAAACAACAAAAATTATGATTTTCGTTTAACAAATTTAATTTTGGGAAAGCATTATCAGTAAGTTGTTGATGATTGATGTCGTAAATCTATAAGTAATAATTCATTATTTACTGAAGAAGTTTTGTCTCAATTTCGAAACCAGAAATAAGGCAATCCTTCTTCAGTTTTCAACTTTTTTCTTATAATTTCTAATACAGAATAATCGATGTTACTTTGTTAATAATGTACTGATTCCAAATTGTTTTCATGAACAATTTGCTGGACTTTAAAAAGTTGATTTAAACCTTATTTTCACTTGGAATATCTGAATTCAAACTGTAATTTAAAACAACTATCAAGTATTTAAAAATACTTTTTAATTTAAATGATTATGTAATTTTCTATTTCCAAATTGCTTTCATACACGATTTGCTTGATTTTAAAAAAAATTTATTTAAATCTTATTTTCCCTTGGAATATATGAATTCAAACCAAAATTTATAACAAGTATCAAGAACAAATTTTTAATTTAAATGATTGTGTATACATATTCATAAATATTATACAGCTGATATTGAAATTAATGGAAACATCTCAGATTTATAAAACTTTTTTATAAATATGATGTTGAACCACCTTTGGCATGTAATACAGCTTAGATTATCCTAAGAGTAGATTCATGTAAGTTCTAAATAGAGTTAGGGGATTTTTGCAAATTCTTGAAAGGGACACTGGGAAAGTTCTCCATGAGATGCTGATTGATTCAGTATTGAACACTCTAGAATAAACCTAAAAGGTATTGTGGTCAGGTGACTCTGCGGGCCAAATCAGATGCTTAACTTCATCCTCGTGTTCATTAGTCCATGATTAAGCAAGTCCCGATGCATGGATATGTACATTAACATCCTGGAAAATTCTATCTCCTGCAGGAAACAAAATTTCACAGGATAGGCTTGGTCAGCTAAAATTTATCCATACTTCTCCCTTGTCATCCTTTCTTTGAAAAGTAGGATTGTTCCAGCAAAAAACTAACTTCAACATGACTGCTCATATTATGACAGAGTCACCACTATGCTTGATAGTTGGAAGAAGACAATCATAATCATTCGCTTGTGCTGGTGTCCTCCAAATGTGTGTCTGTGCTATTGTAAGGGAAAATGTGAAAGACGATTTATTAGACCATATTACATTCTTCTTATCACTCGACCAGGTTTTGTGAATGTAACACCACTTATAGATGATATTTATCATTAACATCTGAGACAAGTGACTTGAAAATGTCTGCTCTGCCATAAATATTCTTCTTATTAAGTTTCTGACAAATTGTTATCATTGGTACTGGAAAATTCAGATGTTGATAAAGCTCTGTGGTCACTTTTGTTGCAGATCTTCACTTTTGAGACATTACAATTCACTTCGATACCAGTCGGTCTCCTTCACTGAGCTTCTCCTTCCGCCCACTATTTTGCTCTGTCGTGCTTGTCTAATCGCTATAATATATGATATCACGACTTAAGACACGGTACCTCTAGATACGCCTTAAAGAGCTCCACTTAGGTGGGTTCCTACAATTTGGACTTTAGAAATTTGAAAATTTGAGACATTTTAAAAAGTCCAACAGAACTTCAATATAAAGCTACCACTTACTAAACAGAATATATAAATTTCTATTTTCAAAAAGTACTAGCAGCAATTCTTATATTTTAAGGCTTACGAAGCGCATTCAGGAATGTCACTTTTATTCACAGATGTTTCCATGATTCTTTACGCAATCCATATATACTTTCGAAAAAATTTCTCAAAAAATGTTTTATCAGACTCTCTCACACTTGTTTATAGACTTGTATACATGTTCTTTTAAATTAAAGTAGCTACTTTCTTTAAATGAGCATGATTTACGCATTTTAATTTGTTTATTAAACTTACTTTAACATACTAAAAGCTAATTGGTATATATATAAACAAACGATCTGTTAAAAAATCAGTAAAATATCAACTTAGCAAAATTTTTTATCATTATTTCTATAAGTAAATAAAATGTTACAAGTCAGTAGTTTATATTTTGCTGTTTATATTGCAGCTGAAACTTTGCCAAATAAGTAGATTAATATCATTGTCTAAGAAAATCAAATTTGAAGATTCACGTGTAAATGTTGTAGGATATATTGGATATATTGTATTACAAAGACATTATTTAGAAATGAACGAAAGTCTTCATCAAATGTTAATTGATAAATAACCGAAAATATAAATTGCTGTGTAATAAGAAATTTATTTACAAGCATAATCTGGTTATCATAAATTATGGAAAAATCACAAAAATCATGATAACGCAAAAATTATGCTTGGAATCTAAAAAAACTTATACACATTATACAACACATTAGAAGGTACAAAATAGTTCAAAGAAAATAACCAGACAATTATGGTGTTATAAAAATTAGCATATGTCTACAAAAAACAAATGGGATGTGTAAGTTTGGTATAGGAAAAGTACCCTCCTCGAGATCTCCCGAGAAGCAATACAGACATGCAGCGATATGCGATGCTCTCAATTATGCGGTCCATTAATTGTGTAGAAAGTACGACCCATTGATCTTTCAAAGCAGCAGAAAAAAAAACAGCAAAAAAACCTTCAAAGCAGCTAAGGTCCTAGAAGGGGGAATGAGAGCAATTACACGTCTTCCTAGAAAGTCCCAAACATACTCGATTTGGTTAAGATCTGGTGATCGAGCTGACCACAGCATCACCTCATTTTTTTCCTGCTCAAGACAAACATTCTCTATGTAAGCTCTGTATTTTCTTGCATTACCATTCTGTAGCACAAAAACATCACATGTTGCCCCGGAAAAAGGGCACTCATAAGCATCTAAAAAGTCGCCTTTATAGGTGTAAGCATCAACATTTCAATGGGGAAAGACATGAAGGTCTGTTAAACCACTCAAAGAGATACCACCCCAAACACAGATGCTGCCTGATATGTATGCATCTCTTTCACGGATGAAAACAAGTTCCACATTCTTTCCGAATGAAAATGCACCTATTATAGCTTTCGAGGCTAATTCTTTATTCATTCTTAAGGAGAACAGCCCTCTATTGACCAGTGGACATGTTGACGTGCAGATTGCAAACATTCCCGCCTACGGAGTGACGTGAGTGGGACGCAAATGACTGGTCGCATAATATAAACACCGTGTTCGAGAAGCCTTCGAAGCACGGTTGATCTGGATACCAACCTTCCGGAGCTTGCAGTGACTGAGTATCTGAGTTTAGTCAGAGTAGCGGTTCTATTCCTTTGTGCGCTGAAAAATATCAGTCATTATTACTCGTGGTAGCACGTGTTCATCCTTGGCTGAACCTCCTGGATGTCGAATCCTTCGTTAGAAATTGTTGCCAAAATCTATGCATCAAAGATAGACTCACATTCAGTCATTTAGCCACTTCTATCTGACTTTTTTTTGAAATATTGATAAATATTCAAATTCTATATTTAAAAATATATGCCATTTAATAAAGAAAAGCTGTTTGTTGACATTGTTATAAAAATTTTAGATGCAGATTTATTATTATGTCTTCGCACACTATAAAAAAAAATCATTTTTAAGAGAACATCAAATTTAAATTTTTATAATTATAAAATGTTATTTTATTTGTTGAATATCTTCTGTATGATATATTGACGGGCATTTTTATAAAATAGCTACGTTTACGAGTCTCAGAAAATCTTACAAAAGTTTGTGTAACAGCAAATACCTTAGGAATGATGTTACAGAATATATATATATATATATATATATATATATATATATATATATTAGGTTGGGGAAAAAGAAATCCATTATTTTTACGTGAACTTTATGTAACTTCTTTTGGATTCACTTTGTAAAAAGGTTTAAAACAGCTTTCATGTAGATTTTTAGGTCTTGCGCGTTACGACTGCTGACATGCGGTTAACTTCGATCATTTTTGATATTTTATAGACATTTTCGACGATGCTGTATCCACATGCGAGGTGCATCTCTAACATCAAAAATACCCAAACGGAATCGATGAAACAAAAATTGTACGTAACTGGTTGTTACAGTATTATATAGGACGATAAACACCTTTTACAATTTTAGCCACCCGGCTATCTTTTTCACCGTTACAATCGAAAAACGAAAATGTATCAAATTTTCTGTTTGTTGTCTTCCATTTTTAAAACCTTGTACTCGTAACTGAATTAATCAAACAAAAAGCCGCAAGAGGATATTTTAGTACCAAATGTCACCTTTCCAACGAGCATAAATCTGAAATTGTTTGATAGATACCTACTTTGATAGAACTCACGTTTCGCAAAATTAAATACGATACGCGAGATGGGACATTATAAGTTTTCTGTGAAATTGTAATAATGCATCGAAGCGCAAGTAACCTAGTGACTATGAAAGAGGTGTTTAAGTTTGTTGTCAAATTAGTAACAAGTTTTTTTTCGTGCAATTGTGGTAGGTTTTCCATGGTTAGGATAAGCTGTTGGTTTATGTTGTGAAAAAGTGTTAGACAATATAAGTTAATCAACAAACTGCATATCTTTTTTTAATTAACCTCATTTCTTTAATTTTCTCACTACAGAAGAATATCTCATTTAAGGCAAATTGAGAAAAAACGTAACACATTTATTTTTTACAATAATAAAGCTCATTCTGTTCTTGTGTACACATTATTTAGGAAAAAATTCCTTTTCACTTAAACTACAGATTTTACCAAGCGTAGTTTTAATATTACGCAAAGCTAGAAACATTGCCCTTATGAAAAATAAACAGATTTACGAAACTTCAAGGCTGTGCACATTTTAGAAATTTGCAAATCAATATACATTCTGATAATAATATTTGTTACCATAAAATGAAAATCCATACTAAAAATTTCACTTTCTTTTTATAACTTTACTTTCTACCCAATAGAGGGCGCCAAAAATAAGAGTTTGAAGAAATGGAATGAACAATTCCGACTATAATCTTATCATTAATTAAGATATATGTATATAAATATATATACTATATATATATATATACACACACACACACACACACACACATATATATATATATATATATATATATTATAAACGCTTTTAATAAAAATTGCCACAATATTAACAAAATTTTAGGAATTTTTATTTTTAATGATGATAATGTTGAATTGAATACACAATGAAATATTACTGAAATTTGTATTACTGATCTCTTTAAATGTCTTAATTATTATCAGTTTTTACAATTCATTAAATTGATTTTTAGGAAATTATTTGAAGTATGTTAATAACATATGTGATTGTGAAACATTTCAATAATTAAATCATATTTTATGTAATAACTTTCGCAGTTTAAGTATCAATATAAAAAATATTTTCTTATAAACACTTAGTAATTAATAAACATTTTATAAATAGGCTTAAAATTTACTACATATTGGATTATTATTAATTATGACTAATGTCAAATTCAGTTCTTTGATTTATTTTAGTATAACTTTCTTAGCAACCGAAAGATATAAATAAGTCAAATACAAAATACTAAAACTTCTAAGTTAAGTTTCACATGAATCTTATAACTCAAACCATTGATTGAAAATGAAATTCATTGAACTCTCTTGAAAATGAACTAGTTGAAGTCTTGAGAAATTAAGTTATAAACTTTATGAATACATTGATCAATTTAAAACGATCATTGGATATTGTGAATTTGAATTAAACAACCATATAACTAATATTTTCAACAAAAAGGAAATAAAAAAAGTTAAAAAGAAAATTATTACACTTATAAAGTTCAAAATGGGCAAATTTTGTCAATAACAGAAAATAAAGTGTTTTGAATAAAAAGTGACTTGCAGCATTCCTTTTGTAGGATTAAAGTAATAATGACAAACACGCATTGAATATTTTGTAACTGAGAATTTGTTGAATACAGTATGACGGTGTTGAATCCGTAGTTTGGAAAGCTATTGATCACTTTTTAGAGGCAGGTTTAACGAAATCCTTTGTAGTTGAAGTGTTAAGTGTTTTCTTTTGACTGATTTATCTTGTTTTCTCTTTCATTCATTTTCTATAAGTTAAGAGTTTTAGAGGAAGCATTAAGAGAGCAGCGGAAGTTTCCACTTCATACTATAGAATTGGTGGTTCGAACTTGAAATGTTTTCGCCGAAGATCGGGAAAAGGTCTTACAACACAATAACGCAAAATGCAGGTCAGCATTTAACGTTAAAGGTCACGAGTAACTGACATCATTTTATGGTAACAGACCTTCAAAGGATTACTATAACCAGTGTTTAGTTTCAAACTAATTGAAGCTGAGTTCTTAATGTGGTTTTATATGTTTACAACCCTATAGTTTGTGCTTCGTTAATAATGGATCACCATGCTACCCTTAGAAGGTCTAGATAGGAGTATCTAGGAAGGGCACTAGGTAGTTGGTAATGTACTCTTTATATACGACTCCTGATCCAGTATGCAACTTAATAATAAAAGGATTGTCATTTGAAGAGAGCCTAGTATTCGGAATGATCCAATAATCTAACATTCGCATTGATATTGTCCAATTTTGTTGAGCTAAAGGGGTGGTCTGGGTAAATATATTTTCAATGCTCTCACTGATTTGTAATTTATCGAAAATGGAGCACTAATAACTCAGAGATATAATGCATATTGATCTTTTTTTGAAATATTACGATCTATTATGCTTGAGCAATCAAAGCTGAATTCATTCTTATAAATGATAATGCCAGGCCACTTCATGCTCGATTATGTTTAAAAGTCTGTCTGTTCGTCGAAAAGGGTAATTTTCTTTCCGACAAGGGAATCCTATAAATGGATTGGACATGCTATTATTTTTGATATGAACCGAACAGAAAATACTTAAGACATTCTTGGGAGAGGGCTCACTAATCACTCCTAGAAATTACTGAATTGTTAGAAAGCTCACTTCTACATAAATGGGATACTATATTACAATCTCATTCCTTGCCTCATATGCGTGTGACATTGCTTTAGGTGAGTAGAAACCATCACCTAATTAAAGCTCATTTTTATCTGAAAAATAGCATTTTTTGTTGATGTATGAAGGATTTGCCAATTTTTTATTTACTGATAAATACCTTCAATAAAATTGAACTATCCAATACTTTTTATAAATATTTCTTCATTTTTCTGATATATTGCAACATGGCACTCAAATAATTAACTATATGTTTCTAAAAGGTCAATATTTTACCAATTATTTAATTGAAACGAATAAATTTGACATTTTATATTAATAATGAATTTAAATGAAATGTTTTGAACAAATGCTAAAAAGTAACTACATAACAGTAATAATTAATTTATATTTTCTTAATCTTATTTGAGGAATTCTGCATAAAAAAATCAATTTATGATGAACCAAAAATTGAACTCCTTTCTCAATAATTAATTTCTTATTTATGTTGATTATTATTAGTTTTAGCAATGAAAACATTTTTTCTAATCCTATGTAATCAATTATAAAAAAAATTATATTAGAATTTCTTATGAGATATACACAGTTTAAAATAACTGAATATATTTAAACACATATAAAAAAATCATGCTTAATATTTTCAAAAACTTCTAATTTGTGAATGAAATACATATAAAAAGGCCACAAAATTAAGCATTTATTATTTTCAAAAATAAAGTGAGAAAAAAGCTTTTAACCACCACAATTTATTTTGTCTTCAAATACTTTGTGATTTTTTGTCAATCTTGTATACTAAAAATTAACATAATATTTGATTAAAGATGCAAGTTTTCTTGCTCAAAACCAATTATTCTTCGCAAGAATGATGAAAATAAAATATCTTCAGTTTTAAGTTAAGTTAAAGAACTTTGAAACTAACTATGTTCAGAAATATAATTGAAATGGAAACATTTTGAGAAAAGTTCTTTAAAGAAGCTTATTTACTTGCATAAAAATAATCGACGTAAATCAGACTAAATAGTTTTCATCTCTTTTTCATTACTGTTACATAATCTCCATGGAAATGAAAATAAAATAATGTAAAATGTAAGTTTTTTTCCTAGTTTAGAAGAAGAAGATTGTTTTTAATTATTAGTAATCTTAATCTTAAAAAGTTTTTTTTAACTTAATAATACTTTAAACAGATTTTAATGAATATAATATTTGCCTAACTAGCATTTTTTAAATAATAAATATATGTAATTTTTTAAACATTATATAAATTTATTAAAATTATTTTAATATTTATTATTATTTTTCATGTAGTTTTTTTAAATGTACTTGATAATATTGCAATTTTTTAAAAATTACATAATTATGTAGTTTTTAGAAACTATTAATTATAAACAATATAAAGTGCTATAAATTATTATTTGTTTTCAATGGAATTAGTGGTTCAAAGTAAATATTCGAAGAATAGAAGTCGCTTGGTAAATGTCATGAACAGTCTTTCAATCGTTTGTCGAAGATTCCTGAATTTGAAAACGTTTTCAATTAAATAAAGTTTAAACTCTATTTATTAAAAATGCGTGTAAAAGGTATGCATAAGGGATGCATACTTTAAAAAATATTGAAAGTAGATCTCAACCTCTATTTACCAAAATATTGCTATTACAAATACGGACTCTTATAAACTTTTCGAACATTTTCTGTATTTAAAATGATTTTTAAAAAGTAATTAATTTTAATACATGAGTACAAGTTCATATAAAACATACTAAAATTAGTTGTACGAGAAAACAATATTTTATCAGAAAGAAAGTTTTTATAATTGAAAAGAATAAACAGAAGTAACTTGGTTTTGCCTCTATTTCACGAGGAGGCAAACTTATATATTTATGCAGCATATATCAATTTTTACGATATTGCTTTCCTCTTACTTGAAAACATTATTAGCTTAAATTTTTGTAGGATTCTTTAGAAATGCTTATTAATTTTCGTCACATAACTTTAAATATTGAAAAAAATAAAGTAAAATTCTAAATAAAATAAAGTTTCTTTACGTTATTTATTGTTATCGTAAAATATACCAAGTTTCATATTGTGTCGTTAGCATGTGGTAAAACGATAATTTCGAGAATTTTCAAGGTTTAAGTGAGAAAAAATGTAACAGAAAATTTAAGCATAGCTCTTGAAATAAAAATTAATTGCATGAAAATCAAATTGAAATGCATGAAACTTAACACTAAATAAAATTTTACCAAATGTTTTTTCGTATAATGATGTTCTTTATTGTATAATATTATAAAAAGGAGGACAATTTTACATTTAAACATAAGAATCTATTATTGAAGCCACAAAATCAAATTACTGGCACGCCCAATTTATTTGAGACTCGAAATTAACTTCTATTAGTCGCAATATATTCTGTGTTATATATGTAATTATTGAAACGCATGTAAAATCAAATTGAAAAAATTTAACAAAATATTTCAATTTCTTAACATCATCTAAAGTTATTTGTTTGAAGGAAATCAAACAGAAATTCCTGTAGAAATTTAACTGCTCTTTGCAAATATTTAATTACCAAATAAAATTTAAATTTCATTCCTGATACTCCGCACTCTCCAGTAAAGACTGCTGTAAGGAGTCCTCAGTTATTCTTAAATAACAGTAAAATAAACTATGATTTTACAAGTGTCACGAGAAAACTTGGGAATAAAACAAATGCGCACTTATAAAATATTCTTTCAGAAAAAAATAAAATTACTTCATAAGTCATAAAACCAAGTTTGAGACTATTGTAGTACTCTTTCTAAGCATTTCCAAATGTAAAATTTCTTTATGGTTTTTATGAAATTTTTTATATTTATATTTATTATAAATCTCTTGTAGGAATTGGAAGTTGATGTTAGGGAATAGTGGGTGTTAACTTCAGTGCTTCTTTTAATTCTTTGATTCTCCATTGTGGATATTCTCAGAGCTCTACATAGTTGTAAATTTTTTTAACACCAACAATGTTAGGTATATTGCCTTCCATTTCACATTCATGAATGGTAATGGAGGAAACCCGGAAAACTGTTAAATATCATCATCGATAAATGTACGCAATAAAGAGCGACGCATAAAATATTTTAAATATGCTTGCAAAATTGCATGCAAATATATCTATATCATTCTATTATTAAACGGTATTCATAATATAAGGGGACAAGTATTTACTGAAATTTTGTTTCTGCATCACATTTTATGTTTTAAAAATTTATGTCATCTTTTAAAAGAGAATTGTGGTCTGTTAACTTAATAATTGAAAATGTTTGCTTTTCACATCATATTTATAATCATTTCCTGGATTACCATTCCATAACTAAAAGCTAATCCAATTTTAGAATCGACTTTCATTTATATTTCTTTCTTAAAGTAGTTTAAATAGTTTACATAAACCCCAAATAACCATTATAAAGCGAAAGTCATGCTCTCAAGAAATTGTATATATTATTATTCTGTTCATACACTAAAAATATAAAAACAAAGCTCACATATTCATTTTTATAAGGCAAAACTCATCCAAATATGTCAAGTAATACGGTTTAAAGCTCAAAACCGTTAAAATGAAACGGCCATGGTACCTCGAATAAATATCTTATAAGTAAAATTTTCAAATTAAAAGATAACATCTAGAATAACATCCAAATGAAAATTCATCAGTTTCAAATGTTTCTTGATGCAGCAATGTGTATACAATCAAATTTGCGCAAAATCCATGTATATTCACTAATATATATGTATGTCGAGTGCAAATTTCAAATTCATTAGATATAAATAAAAGGAAAATAACCTTTACAAAAGAAGTTATAAGTTTTTATACTGCAAGGTATGATATGCGTCCGTGATTATATAGTCTTGAGAAATATTTGACATAGAAAATTTTCTTTACTGCTTAGTAATGCAATTTTGTAATATACGTATAAAAACGTAGATTATAAATTGTTTACTTTAAGAACGGCAATTTTTTTTGAGATATTTGAGAATTTCAGCTTCTTCCAGTAATTTCTAGATTTCTTTTCCTGTTATTTACAATCTGTTTGTTCAGAATAAATATAGAACAATGTACAGCATTATTTAAAGCATTTATAATCTTAACACTATCTTCTGATAGCATTGTACATTTCGAAAATAGAAATGATAATCGACCTGAGGGCATATTATGAGGTAAATTAGATTCTTGTCACAAAAGATGAATAATGAGTTTGTCAGATAAGAATACAGCGTCATATTTCTCTTTTTGTGGTCCTTCAAGATAAAGTAAAGATAAATAAAGAAAAACAAAAATGGCCTAATCTGATTTGAAAATCTTTTTATCATAAATGAATTTTATTGTTATTTTGCATAGTTCAAGAATATTTAATATATCATTTGACAGAACATTGATAATCAGTGGAGGGACATAAATATTGCTCATGTAATTACTTCAATCTCGAAATCACTACAGAAAATAAATATAATTAGGAAGCTATTACTAACATTATACCGTTATTCCAAATTAAAAAGGCATTCCCTAAGCAATTTAACCGTTAAGAAGCAAAGACAATATGTTTATGCTGAATATTTAATTGTAATAAAAGAAATTTATCTGGATTAAAATTTCATTTCAAAGAATTCTTAAACGTGTCATGAAATAAAACACTCCGAAATAAATACAATATAATATATGATAGTTCATTATCAATGTACAGTGAAAGTTTTAGATAATAAGTTTTAAATGACTAAATTTATACACACAAAACACTATATGAAAATTATATCTGAAATATTTAAAATGTCGAAAATAATTTTTAGTCCGATTACCGTTTATATTTACTACCATTTTATATATTGATTTAAGAAATTATATTCATCAAACCATGTGTTGAATGCTTTGAAGTAAATTTGAATTGACGATAAAATTATTTATTGTTATTATTTGGTGAGAATAATAAAGATCCCTCAGGATCAGCAGAGGAAAAGTAGATAGAATTTAGGTACTGCAAATACAGTCATCATGACATATTAATACCGCTGAAAAAAACCACTGAAAAAAAAACAAACTACAGTTAATTTTATTTAAGAGGATTGATATTATAAATTGTGAAACTCTTGAAATTGGATTAATATTTTAAATTGAAATAATAAAAATTAATTACCGGACTGATGACTATAACGAATTCATTTGCACTAATATTCATTAAATTTCAAAATTTTACGTTGCATTATGATCTGTTTAAAATGCACATCTGTTTAAATATTGCACCATGATAAAACTTTTACATGCATGTATTAAAAGTAATGGGAATAATGCTTTATTCAACAAAACATTTCTCAACATAATATGCCACGAGAAATTCCAAGTAGATGATTTTGATCTGAAAAAGAATTTTGAAAAATGTGTTGCTTTAACTATCGTATAATGAAGAAAATTTAATTAGTTGAATGATGTATAAATTTCTGTCCTATTTTTAGATAATATTATTTTGAATCTCATAATATGGAGACAGAAACATCGATTCTGTTCCTATCACAAGATATCAAACTGACAAAACCTAAGAACATTAAAACAATAATAACACATATTGTCATTTGCTTGTTGCAATATGATCAGAAAAGAAAGTGCTGCTTTAGGTATAACAAGTTGGTCAGTTCACCTTAATTCGAATGTAAATGGCATTTTTTTTTTTTTTTTGCACGCGTTTTGGATTTATTACATACTACCGCCAATAGCTTACGATATAACAAGTAAGTTAAAAATACAAATAGCATCCTGGTGTTCTAACACTTTCTCAGAAGGATATAAAAAAGATGACTAATTTTAACAAGAAAAGTTAGCAAACTACACAGCTGTGCAAAAGTTAAACAATAAATGTTTTTCTTTTCCATAACTCTACGAGAAATCACCTGAGATACATGAAATACAGAAATGAGGGACGCCATTTTGTACTGAAGCAATACCGGAAATGGTATAATGCATACATTGCCCAAAAATGAATATAATGCATACAGTATTCAATCATACGGCTTTATTGAATTCATAGTATCGTTACACATGATTGTCTACGGGAGGAGAGTTTTCCCCGCTGCCGACATTCTACTGATGTGTTGTTGTTTTTGCTAAATAAATTGTGTACAAAGTTCCTTCAATAGAGAATATTTAATACTATTCAAAGCTGTATTAAATTTTCTATAACATATTAACTTTTATCAATTTCCGCTCGCTTATGACGATAAAATCTACGTTAAACTGTAAAGTTTTAAGTAAATCTATAATGGCGGACTGAGTTGCATAAGGAACCTGATAGCTACAAGATTGTGTCTACCTGATCGTATGACACGAGTGATTCCCATGTAAAAGCGTACAACCTTGATTCTAATTAACATAATAATACAACACCATACACAGTTGAAGAAAAAGTGTCTAACCTTGTTTATGGAATAATAAACTATAAAATCGAACAATTAGAAGTTTGTTAATTTTCAGATAAACTTTAGCACCCTGATAAAAAAGAAGATGGAATTTTTCTCAAAGACCGACTTTAACTTCATCATGAGCAGATGTATTAATAGGTAAGTGCCCGTATCTCATATTATTTCAATTCGGGCAATATTTCTGTGTATTTAGATAATTAAATGATGTGAATAGAGAAAGTGGTTAAGATCGGAGTTATTAAACTTTTTCTAAAGTTTTGAATTTCATGTTTTCTTGCCTTTTTTCATCATTATTATTTTAAACCATTTTAATTATAACTTAATAGCTGTGGTTTTAAGTATCACATAAACCTGACTTAAATTTATTTAAAAGTAGATTTTCTACCAATTAGAAAGACAGGTCAAACTAAATTCTCTTACTAATAGCTCAATTTTTAAGATATCCTAAACTTTATATTTGCACATCAATTTTTCCCAAATTTTCACTGTTTTTTTCTGATAATAATTTAATTATTCTGTAATAGCTAAATAACTAAATACAAATCCACTTCAATCTTCCATAATTAATTCGGAGCAGACTTCTATTATTCAATATTTTCACTTATTTTCATAAAATAATTATTTATTAATGAGTTATGAGCCAATAAGTCATACACAAAATTGTTTGTTTTCGTCTTTTTTCTTACGGCTTCCTTCTCTCGTTACTATGCGTGGACTGTGTATGATCTACTTTTCTTTTCATTTATTTACTTATTTTTGAGGGTCAACTTTTTCGACTTTCTCTACACCTCCTTTTCCATTTCTGCCTTATCCCTTAAGGCATTTATTATCTCACCGCTCTTAAACAATAAATTCATTATACTTTAATCAGTTCTTTTCTCGTCTCTTAATTGTCGCACAGATATGAGACTAATTTCTAAGTTTAGAGTTTCTCTAAGCGCTTCCAAGGAACCCATGCCGGAAAAAAAGGAAGAAAAAAAAATTAATTAAATAAGCGATTTTTTAATTTATTATTTTATTTTATACTATTAATTATAATTTATGAATTTCTTTACCATTTATTTATTCTTCACTTATTACTTTATGGTTTTTTGAATTCAAATTTTTTTGGATTGTAATTTATTATGTTGCTAATTAAGCCTGTAATATATATATGCATGTGTATATGTGTGTGTATATATATGTCTATTATGTATGTATATATATATATATATATATATATATATATATATGTGTGTGTGTGTGTGTGTGTGTGTGTGTGTGTTTTCATTCTATTATTTTTTTTTAACTTGTTCATAAAATTCCTAACGGGATTTTTTTGTTCATTATGCACTTATCAAAATATAAATCATTCTAGTATTTTTTAATTATTTATTTTTTTTTCATATATTTAATACAGTCTACAATACTTATCCTTAAACTCAACAGTTGTGGCGGAATTCATTTATTCATAAAATAACCCTGAAGAACGCTGATAACCATAATACTCAACAAGTTGCTAGTTGAAAGTATGCTCCACAAATTATTGAATCATTTGAAACAACGGTTACTAAGAGAATGACTTCGTCTATTACCTCCCAAACGAATTGCAATGACGTACAGCAATACATTGAAAGGTGCAGATGTTTAATTGCCATCTCAAAAATAAATAAGAAATTATTTCCAATTACTATCAGAAAGGAACTCTTCCAGCTGCTCAATAAAATTTCGTACTTCTCTCTATCTGAAAGAACTGTTTCAAAAAAGATGTGTTAAAAATACAGACACACAGACTGACATCGCAACACACGCAAGCAAAGTTGCTCAAACTACAAAAATTATTTTACTACCGAATACTGAACCATCATCTAAACTACAAATGTCATCGAATCCAGAGACAGTGCAAATACCAACTAGTATCAATAATGACCAGAAGACCTTAGTATCAGCAGTCAGAAATAAAACACCCTATAGCATCCGAATAACTACTAATAATTCAATTTTTTAAAGCACGTAAAATTCACGCTCTCTGATAAGGCTCCCAAGAGTTGCTGTTCAAAGTATCCCATCACATATTCACCCAAGAGACTTCCTAGACAATCTTATAGTTAGCTGCAGTAAGATATCCCAGCGGCAAATCATTCAATTCCATTGTTCCCAAAGTGGCAACAAATTATATAAATTAGTCTTAACACTAGATTCAGAAACCTTTTTATAATCAACTACAGCACATTATGGTACCAAAGTTGGCTTTATCAGTTCAAGGAACACTATGGTCTCATTAGTTGTTAGAATTGCCAACGATTCGGACACAACCAAGCACAGTGCAAGTTTAATGCTTATTGTGTTCATTGTAGTGGATCTCATCATTCAAGCTATTGTCAATTCGATTACATCACCCATATCAATAGAACAACTTCTAACAGAAGATATGATACACAGTACAACATTCATCCCTCTGCATCTCAGTCCCACTGCTCAGTGTACAAATCATTAGTTTTTAAAGTAAAAACACATATTAGATATCAATCACACAAATCTACATCTAGATTTAGCAGCTCTCATTATCTAACTTCTGTTCCCTCATATCCCCATGACACGTCTCTTGTCAGTGAGGTTTAGTAAACAACAATTTACCAGAGACCAACTTCCACATCCTCCTCAAACACAAACCAGCAAATTCGTGACTATAAATAACACTGATTCCAACATGATTTCATCATCCCTACAACAACTATCTCAGCATCAACAAAACTATCAGTCTTCACTCTTAGATCTTCAAAGCTCAAATAATTGACTTCCAAATAACTTAAACATGATGTCTTCAAATCTCACTAAATCAACGATACAACTGTAGCTCATTCAAATAAACTTGAGAAAATCTTAATCTCCTACTGATCTTCTCCAAATTACAGCAAATGAACTCCAGATAGATTTTTCCTGGTCCAGGGACCTTTTCTTCAAAATAGGAAATTCTCCTATATTCCTCAAAGTTGGACTAGCTGGACATCAAAGAATTTAAAAGCGGCACTTTTCTCAATCTCAAGGGATCTAAGACCAATACTAGTTCATTCTTCGGAAACAACCATTACTGTTTAAATCATCCTAAATAATCGACCTCTAAATATCATATCAGCATACAGCCCTCTACTAAATCATTCTGGTAGAGGAATAGAAGCAGCAGCCAACAGTAACCTTTCAAAAACAATATGTGAACTAGATTCCCTTCGGCGATTGCTTAATCCAGAGCACTTTATAATAGGTCCTAAATGCTCACAGTGTCTTATGAGGATACAAACAATGATGACTCAAGAGGTGAAGAAACCTTAAATTTCATTCTAGCTAACAACCTTTACATTCGAAGTAAATAGGATTCAATACCAGCATTTATAACCAATCATCGACAAGGATGGCTTGATCAAACTGTAGTTACCAGTGAATCACTAGCACACTTAATTAAGTGAGATGTCCTAACTAAGCGACCATAGATATATCTTTATCGTCATATAATGCAATAATACAGTCCATATACCTGAAACGCTTTAAAACGAAATTCAGCAGTCACACTAAATTCTTGAATCTCCTCGCTCCAAATATCTCTTATCTACTAAATCTGATCAAAAATGAAGTTTCTCCACAAGATTTGGATTTCGCCGCAGAAACAACCTAAAACGTAGTCTTATTTGTTCTCGCTCATATAAAATAAAACAGCACCGCTCCATCTGTACACTCACATGGTGGTCACAGCCCCTCAGTCTCTGTCTACAGCTAGAAAAGAACTAAGGACACTCCGACACCGTTGTCAAACAGCATCTATTGAGGATCGGAACAAACTCTTGAGTATTTATAAAAAAAGAGATTTCAATACAATAAACAACGATCAGCAAATAAATCTTCGTGGAGGAATTTCTGTAGCACAGTTTCCAAACTATATAGCACAGCATACAAAGTAACATTTAAAAACCCCATCCCACTATCTCATCTATTCACGAGATCTTCCACGTATCATAGAGGAAATGATTTAGAGCAAGCGAAAGACATACTTGAACTTCTATTCCCTGCACCTCTCTCCCAAACTTTGAGCTCCTACACCGACACTCCATCTTCAGACGACATTCAATTCACCAAAGGCAAAATCGCCAGAGTAATCAATTCTTTACATAATGGGAAAGCACCAGCCTACGATGTATTAAACAACATAATCAAAAAATAAATTTGAATTTTCCAGATTTATTCCTTCAGCTATTCAATAAATGCCTTTCACTGTCTCACTTTCCAAAATGTTTAAAAATTGGAGTCATTATACTCTTCCTAAAAGAGGGAAAGGACATACAAAACATCAATTCTTACCGTCTGATTTCCTTACTACCAACAACGGGAGAACTTCTCGAAAAACTTAAGACCAAAAAACTGACTTTCTTTTTGGAAAATTCAAATATTTTCAGTAAATATCAGATGGCTCCCGTCAAGGAAAATCAACCAACGACGCACTTATCAAACTAATTAAAATCATTCATTCACATAAATCATCTAAATTACACACGACCCTAATAACAATAGATATTAAGGGAGCTTTTAACTCAATCCAACATCATTAGCCCAAGAAAATCTTATCAACAAACTGCCCAGAAACCTATTAATTAGCCATTTAGAAGATAGAATTGCCATCTTACCAATTAACAGTGGCATAGCGAGAAGGGAACAAAAAATTGCATGCCTTTAGAGTTCCTGCAGTGGTCCCATACTCTGGAATTCAGTGGTTGACATCCAATTAAAATTCGACTGTTCCAGCATGGGAAAAGATTTGGATTCAGAAAGCACAGTACACCTTCAAACTTTTGCAGACGACTTCACTTTCGTGGTGGCAGCATGAAGTGAAAAGAAGCTTGGGAAAGTAGCGAGTAAAGCTCTTGGTCTTTTCAAATCGTGGACAGATGATTTCAACCTTTTTTTGCCGAAAGAACCTTACCTAACAAAAGAAATTGTCAGAAAATCAAGCGAATGACTTTTTCATGTATTTAATGAGCATCAGATATTGATTTTCTCTTTTAAACCCAATGCTATTTTACAAATCAATGGGCAATTGAATTTTATTTAACTTTATTTTAATTAAAAAAATTTCAGATGGTGCACCTGTTACTTTTAACCTTCATAGCTCATGTAAATATCTTTATTTATTTTACCTATTTTTTCTTTTCGTTTATTTTTTGTTTAGAAGGGCTTAACAGCCGCTTGTCGCAATTCTATGAAAACTATCAAATATATTATCCAGCAACCTCTACCTAAACTGGTAAAACTCATCCCAAGATAGGTACAGGGATGTCTGCAGGCGAAAAACGAAAAAAAAAATACACCATTGTCTGTCCAACATAAAGAACAAAAAGCAGATGTTCTTTAGTATGGAAAAATTCTCCCCTTAATATAACAGTCACCGTCAGTTCCTATTCATCATCAAATTGCCCAATATTTCTTGAGGTAAGAGTGACCATCCATTCTTCAATCAGCATCTGTTTCAGTTTTTGAGTCTTCCACAAAGGAGGTAATTATACTGCAAGACGTCTCCCTAAAGAATCTCACACATGTTCTGTTTGATTTAAATCTGGGATTTAACGATAGCCAATCTATTCGAGTGATATCTTACCTTTCAAGAGCCACTGAACAATAGAAGTCTGTTGTGCCGAGCGATGTCGTCCATAAAATCTCTCATAAAGTCTGCTCCCAATGACCCCTCTGAACAGATGCAGATGGGGAAAGATCACCTTCTTCCAACAGCTCTCTCCAGATACAGAACCACTTTCGAAAACTTTATGGTCAGTCCGCTCGTTCAGCAGAATGCAAACCAGTAAACAAAATATTGCAATTTTTTTTTACAATAATATGCATCAAGAGGATGTAGCTTTCCTTTCCTTATTTTAAATGTTTTCGTAGTCATAATAAAAAAAGAGGCACAGTAATCCCTGAAAATAAAAATAGTTTAGTAAAAACTTAAAAAGTTAATGAACTGAGGAATAATTATTGAATTTGCATCGAAATTGTAACTCAAAAATACCACGTGAGTTCTTAAAATATCTTTATTCTAAATAAGGTATTGTTGATTTTCAGGAATTTTCTTATTTTCGAATCTCTTCTACTTCTTAAATCACCCAATTTTTATTTGTTCTGGAATTAAAATTTTATAGCAAACTTTTTTTTCTCTAACAATATCTCCAAAATTCCTGTCTTACTTACATTCTCAAAATTGCTTACCTTTTTTTTAGTTCATAAGTAATAAAATAATTTTTTTTCATTTGATTTTCCAAGAGATCAATATATTTTTTGATTATATTATTAGTGTTTTTGAAGTAATTGGTTTTCTTGCATAAAAGTGAGACTGATCCTACGCAAAACACACTCGGAATTAATTGGGGTTTCTCAGAGTACATATACTTTTAAATACATTTAGGTACAAATTTCTTTATTAACAATATATTAAAAGCATATGTCCATTGAGTTTAAGATTTTAAATAAATCTTGTAGAATATCCGAAATTTTTTTTCCGAGGTTCATGCATCTTAGCGTGCCTCTCTAGATACAAACCGCATTCTTAAATTCAACAGATCATTAAATAAACATTTTATTTTGAACATGGAAACATATAATTCCTTCACGAATCTAAACGTTAATGTAAAATATTAAATAGATATTTATTTCACTCAGAAATTAAGTCTGTGTTTGACATCAGCAACACAATGGAATAGAAGAATGTAATTTTTAAACTTTTTTTTGGAATAATTGTAGTTTTCAAAATAGAGCCATTATTTGTCTTATTAATTTTTCTTTCCATCTTCGTGATGTCTGCCAAAAAAATAAATTTTGCAGGAAAAAGGAACTTATTAAACGCATTGTCTGTATTAAGACAACCTTGACTAGTATTGATAGAAAAGTAGTTTATAACCTTGTATGCTTCAAGGTTATGTTTGTATTCTGACACATTTCAAATATAGAATAGGAACTTTGAGAGATTGCGAATGAAGCAAAGTAAAACAACATGTTGAACTTTACTTTAGTACTATAAAAGTATCATTGAACTCAAAAAAATACTTTTTAAAGTAATTATAAGTAGTTTTTAAGTTCAATATATTTTGAAGGTAATGTGTGAAGCGCAAAATAGATTTTTTTTTTTCATCTCAATCTACCGAATTTCCTATTCTATGTTTAAAATGTGACAGAAAACACACATAACTTATCTAATCATTTTGTTAAAACATGAAGTAATTAATATTTTATATAATAGTAAATGGTGTCATGAAAATGGAAAGAATCAATCATAATTATAGAAATATACATTATATACGGCGATCTATAAAATCTACTTACTTCTCGACTACGTTTTTATTTTGTGATTTACACCCTAGAGGAAATTCAAAAATCCTCCAGTATGGAGAATTCAGAATACACTTATTCTGGAGATAAAAAGGTAACATACTGAATGAATAAGAAATTTTATAATTTAATATATAAATTTTTATATTAATATAAATTTTATGTATATATATAGATTTTAGATGAATAACATTAAATCATTCTTCAGAAATTTTAATAGATGAATATAAATGTATTGATTTCAAGGAGATTATTCTCTTCCTTGTGTTACCCTTTATTGATTTCTTATAAATGATTTTATATCCGGAAATTTATTTTGAGAATGTAAATTGAATGACACACATCATTAATATTTTACATGATGCATTTTCTTGAACTCACAAACAAGTTTTTAAAAATAACATACTGAAAGAAAGTTGATAAATTATGTATTCGTAAAAATTTTCAAGGTCAATAAAATGAACAACAATTGATGATAATTTATCTAAAAAGCCTGCTCCATCTCCTAAATGAAATATAAACTTAGATTATACAATTTTAGGTATTAATATTTTCATCGTTTCTTGAATACATTAAATATTAAAAACATTACCTTAAAACTGATTACAAAAACTTTATTACTATTTTTATTTTCCTACTTTTTTTAATTTTTCAATGCTTCAATTTTAATTATAAAAACGTATTAATTCTTACCAAGACTGTAAGCAAATAAAATTTTTATATTAAGGTTTGAAGCTTGTTGCCTAAATTATTCAAAATTTGAAAGAAATTATTTTTGGCACAACAATTCTCAGCATGCATGTAATAGCACGAAAGCCATCCTGAAATCTGCAACATTTCTCAATAAAATTCTTATATCCTCGTGTAATAATAACAACCTAATGCGTACTCTTACTTCAGATACTAAACAAATATAAAAAGACTCAACAGCTATTAGATTGAATTAATATATCATATCGCGCGTGTGTACAAAATTAAATTATTCTTATCAATATTTGCAGAAAATTTATAATTTATTAAGCTAACTAGATAATGGCTGCAAAAAGTTTCAATAACTTGGCAATGCTAGTTTTTTCAATATTCGTATTTTTTGATATTCAACTTTGTATTTCATTCATCAATCATACGTATTGAAGCTAAAATACACAATCATACTGATGATATTAAAATTATTAAGTGCTAATTTCCTTGTTCATGGTCAGGCTGCAATATTTTCAACAGGTCTTTGTCACAGCAATTATTTTTTCGAAATTTCTTTTCCCTGCAAGTGGCAGAAAAAATGTTTAATACGTACTTCTCTCTCTCTCTTTTATTTATTTTAAATAAATTATATCACAGTATTCTTTCTGCCCATATTTTTTCATGATTTTTACATAAGATTTTATTACAAAAGCAACAGCTCCATGAGCTTTATCCTTGCTTTTGAAGTTAAAGGTAAATAACTTCTTAATAATTTTAAATTAAATAATTATATCACTATACAAGAGCCCATACATATGAAGCAAGATTTTCCACTTACAAAAATATGTAATTGTTACTGATATAATTTTAAATTGATTTCCCATAATATGCTAATTACAAATTCTTAAATACAACTTATTTTTTAGACTTAAGTATACTGATTTATAGTACTTAAATTTTTAGAAAATTTGCTTTAAATGAAAATAAATAAATATGACATTAAAAACCTGTTAGTTAAGGGCTTATTAGTGTCTAGAACTGAAAACGTAATCAACGAAAAAGTCTGAACTTCGGGCAATTGATAATTATAGTTGCTTCGAAACAAAAAAAAACTATATTTAGCTATTTCAACTCTATTTATTCATTTTATACTATGACATTTACATTTAATATTGTAATAAATATCTGAAATATATAATCATCAAATGAAAAAAATGTTTTTGCAAGATAATATTCTATTAATTTTATACGTTAATATATTAATAAACTTAAATATATATTCATAAATTTTCACCAATTTGTCACCAGAATCTTGTATACAGTTGAAATAAAAGTAATTGACAGTAAAATAAGAGAATAATGAGCTTTCTTTTGCTGATATGAACTCTTCTATCACTTTTTTCTTGTTGTTTAGTTTGTTGTTTACTGTCTTGTTGTTTAGTTAACAATAGAAGACGAAATTTTTTACTTGCGACTGGAAACAATAGCTAAAAAGAGCACTCATTAATTGTCATTCAAACATACTAGCTTCAGACTTGTCTGCTATACACAGTTATGTGACAGCTGTTAAGATATTGATGTGCTTGTTTTTCAAAGAAATAATCTTGTATCGTAGATTGCATTATAATTAAGAAATTTTAAGCTAAATTTTCAACAACAGTAAAACATTTTTGCTGTAATGTACATGTCCCATAGAAAAGTATACTTTAAGGGACAGATACAAATAAGTTTTTCGCATTGATTTGCATGTATCACCACTGAGGTATTGGTATATATATAATTGCTACTACATACATATAAATTTGAACAAGTTTTACTGATTCATTGGTTGTCGCTCTACGGCCACTTTTTGCATCCTAGAGTTGATTAGCCCAAGATCTAAAGTTAAAGTGAATTCAGAATTAATACGAACAATTGATTCCGAGGTGGGAATTGAACCCACGACCTAAAGCATCGAAGTCAGAGTGGTAACCATTCAACATCAACTAAAACACAGTTACTAGACACATTTTACTAGAAAGACTTAAATTAAGCAAATTATGCATGTGTTCATTAAAGATAAGTGAAAATAAATTAAGTTATAATCAGCATAAATATCCCTTGAGAAGGACGATAAAAAAATCCCAGTTTTAAACAAAATAACATGAAAATTTGAAAAATAAAAAAATGTTTAAAAATAATAATAAGATTTTATACAAGCTACAATATATAACAGCTCAAGTAAGAAATTCGTATTTTGAAAAAAAAAACTTTTAACAAAAAAATCAAATACAAATAAATGACTTATACATAAATTTTTAAAGCTAATATATCAAATCCATTTTCGATAATCAATAGAACTTTCAATTTTGAATATTCTATGTAAAATATTATCATATGTGCATTCAGAAATACCTGATAAATAATAACTCTCACTAAATGGATGCATAAACATTTAATAATATAATTTTAAAACTTGTAAAATATACGCGTGTGCCATTAGTTTTAATATTTTTTTTAATTAATTTGATTGTAACTTTTAAGACAAAAATAATTTCTGATGATTTATTAGCAAATGTTTGTTTTTAAAAGTCATAATATTAAACATCATAAATACAATAGGAATAATTTATTAAAGTATTCAAGTATTTGATGACCAAGAAAACATCAGTTAAGGACAAAAAAGAAAATTATTCTATTCAAATAAACAACATAGATTTTAAACATTAAACCACAATTTTAAATTAAATATTTATATAAATTTTTCAATTAATCGTCAACCATACATAGTATAGTGGGAAATCAACTTTATAAGAGACACATTGTGTCACGAAAACTTACTGGAAACAGGAAAATTACGTAATTCCTTATGGAGAAAAAAAAATAAATTATAGATCTTAACATGAGGATTTAAAATGTAGATAAAGTAACTTTTTGCTAAGAATCAATCATAAAATTAAATGTTAATTTGGTTAAAAAGCTATGTAAATTATTAATTTAAAAATTATAACTTCTGTGAACAAAGCAAACTTCATTTTAATAATGGTTGTCAGAAAAGTTTCTAATTAATATAATCTCATTTTTAAAAGAGACAGAGCTATCATTTTGTGTATCTTTCTTTCTGACACGAGTATGAAAAACAGTTATTAGTGATTGTATCGATGAAAATTTTACTTTTCGATAATTTTGTTGAAAAAGTGCTTACGAAAAAAGAAAACCAAATTGAGAGACTTGAGATAAATTTTATTAGAAATTGAAATCTACTGGTAATCAGAAAAATAATGAGCAAAATGAAACTCTCATTAATGAATAAATATGGCTCTAAAAATGAATCACCGTAAGAGAAAAGCAATAAAAGCTTTTGTGTCAAAAGAAAATTCAACTAATTTTTAACTACATGGTGTTAACTGTAATTATTTATTTATAGTAAAAAGTAAGAGCCTGAAGAATAATACTAAGATCGAGAATTGAATCCAACATTTATTACGAAGTTTAAGGCGTCTCCCAGTAATTTGGAATGGATAACGTACAGTCAGATTTCGAAACAAAGACATCCATAACATCAAATAAAGATATTATCGTGGTTAGAGACATATAGGTGACATAAATTGAAAAAATTCTAATCAAATAATTTTCTTTTATGCCCCTACATAAAGTTGGAAACTGAATTTAAGAGTATAAAAAAAAACTATTAGACATTTTGTGTCTCAGATATTTCGCAAATCAGTTTTACTTAATGTATTATAACTATCATTATACGCGAGGGTCAGAATATATCAATAAATAGCTTTCGTTCTCTTACAATATAAGACTGTCTAATAGAATGATGAAAAAAATAGTAAACTGGTTTGCATTAGATACATTCTAATAAAATTGCATAAGTTATTATATAGTGACAGCATTTTTATTCTCTTATTTACGAATAAATTTTGATGTAGCCATCTTGAAATAATGTAGTTCTCTTGAGCTGCATTATATTTGTGTATTTAATATATCATACTAATGTTAATGTATATATAATGTAGTAATATTAAAATAATTTCAACTTGAATATTTTAATTTACAGTTCATGTAACATAACAAAATAGATCTGATTTTTAATAAATTTTGCATAATCAAGTAGTTTTAAGATTTCTTTCCGGACACTAAAAGTGAATTTCTACTGGCAGAACTAAAAATAACTATAATTACTAGTTAATGCAAAGTCACATATGATATTGATTTTATATATTAGGTAATTATTGATACACTTTAATTTCATTTCATTTTACAAAAATAACATAATCTGAGTAATAGCTTAGAAATATTGTGAAAGGGGGAAGTTGTTCTTCCGAAGACCTTAACTCTTTTAAATTAATTTGGAAAATATTCAAGAGAGATAAAAGCAAACGCAAACTAACTATACAAATAAACGCAAGAGTGACAAATAAACAATTTATCTAGTGTATTTCCTTAATTTGACCAACAAGGGTTGAATTCATGATTTTAAATGGAAAAATGTATTTCTTTAAAGAAAAATTTTTTATAAATAGTATGAGGCAAACAACTTTCTAAGCAAATTTTTTTATTTAATTAAAAAAAATAATTACTATGTAGGTGAAAGTATTCTTAAATTAATTTGTGTGTATTTATATAATATGGTTGTTTATACTAAATTTGAACACTTCCATACAAAATATTTCCCATACTCTATCGAATAAAAAATTCACTACTTTTATCAGATAACAAAAGAAAAAGTTTTGTTATCTGATGAATGAATCGAAAAATAACTTAACTGTTATTTTTTAAATATGAATTATCTCGGCTCGCATTATATCGTGTGTATAATAATCTCAAGTGAGAGTACAAGGAAAAACTCAAAACTTATATCCTTATAAAAGCTTTGCGTGGCTGCATGTGGAAAGCCATTTTTTACAATACAAAAGAATTAGGTTTATGCTCATGAGCAACGTTTTAACTTTCTTTTTTGAAAGATTTTCTCACCTGCCATTTACTGTTTCTGTGTTTACATTTTTATGAACTCAAGTTGTTATATTCAAATTTTCAGCAAATTTAATATATTTAATTATTAATAAATAAAAATCAATTTAAAATTTTGAAGTGTGTTGTGAATTTCTGTTTGAACATTAACTAAATGTAACTTTTACTAAAAAAGCCTTAAAATAATATTAAATTTCTTTTATAAATTATTTTTTAATTCTTGTCTTACACGTAAAAGAAAGCTATCAATAGAAGTAACACGGTAAATAGTTAATAATTACTAGTTTGGCTTGAAATTTAATTATTTGATTAATACTTTATTTATAAAACAATATCTAATATAATGTAATGTTAAATTTAGGACAAATTAAAGAAAAAAATTTCAAAATCACTTTTTTTTCCTTTATGATTCATAAAAAAGCTGTTTAGAATAATGACCAAAATAAAAGAAATTTTAATTAAAAATTTTAAATTTCTAAATTATCTTATTTTTGGCAAATTATATTTAGACTGAATACATTTATTTGAAACTATTATATTTAATTTAAGCTAATGTTTTTATTTTAAAATTGTAAATTTACTGATTTACTGTTCTATGGATAATTTTGGCTCAGGAGAGCCGATTAATCCAGTCTTTACTACAATTAAAAATAGATTCAGTACAAATACTAATATTTACTCCCTTAGTGGTTTTATTTTAGTTAATTACTCTTCTGTCACTTTTTGCACTCAGTGATTAAATCGTCAAAGACTTGCAGTTTAAAATGGATCCTAAATTACTACAAAAATGTCTGACGTGGAAATCGAACCCACGAACTATTTAACTGACGGCCAAAGCGCTAAATATTCAACCATTTGCTCGATTACCCTTTAACTGGAGTCCAACCTATGAATTCATGGCATGAGTGCTGACTATTCCTCTTTCTTCTTGGTTTCCTTCCTTACAAAAAAACATTTAAAACATGCATAAAATTAAGAAAAATGTACTGATTTTTATCAACTCCAATATTGTAAATTCGATAAAGTTAGCATTTTCCTTTGGCTACTTGCAAAGTAGGTGAAAAATGGTATTTTCAATCTTTTTGTCAGAGAAAATTGGATTCAGCTTTATTTCATTAAAACAAAGCTTTAATTTTGAACAGAAAAGCCAATTACTTATTCATTTCTCATGAAGTTATTATATTTTACTATATACATTTTTCCTTTAAATTCATTGTTCTTTATGATGAGGCCAATTAATTTATGCTATAAATTTTCAGTTGTTTCAAGTTTTTTTTTTTTTTTTGTTTTAAATTGTTTCTATATCTACAGAATTATCTTATTATTCATTTGCCCCAAGCACTTTAATATGAAATCCTTAATATATACAATAGTAGTATCAGACATCAAATTTAAGAGAAAATAAGATGGATAATTTATTTTCCATTGAATCCAGTACCTTTCGTAAAAATATACTTCATGTACACTTGACGAAGTACCTGCAATTGGGATACCCTTTTCAGCCTTTAAAACATATTTAACCATGGTACAAGATATAAATATAAAATATGTGACTAACAATATTAAATCATTTTATTTAGAGACAAATATAAGTAGCTATTTAATTAGAGCAGATGAGTATTTTCTAATATATTATTGTCATGTAAGAAGGATAGATGATTGAATTTTTTTCCTACAATCATATTTTGTCCATGTACTAATAAGATTAATATATTTGTGGATTAAAGAGGATGAATAATTTTTTTAAAAAAATTGGTCTACAGTCACATGAGAGTTAATTTACCCACTACCTATAAATATTTTATTAAATTACGAATCATTGTAAATATCCTGGGCCGAAAAGGAAATCGAATCTATGAGCAGGTGAACTTAAGGCCAGAGGCCAACAATTCAGTTAACATTTCGGCTTGCTACATTTATGAAAGTGGGAAAAAAAGCCTTAAGCAAATTTTCATTTCTTACTTTCTATCAGTAATATCTTAAAAGTTTTAATACGACGTATTCCAAACAGGAAATTTGTTTTTTAAATACAAATTAATCTTTTGAATATGTTCAGTGTTATTTTATCTCTTTAAAAAATACTTATTTACTCAACAATATAACTTAAGCGTCCACTGTCATCGTTGTGAGCTGACCCTATTTTATAGCTTACTAGTGAAAAAACACTGGCGCAGCTTGTCTTTTTTGGACCTTGCGCCATAAAACCCAACCAAACAAACAAACAAACAATAGTGAAAAAACTTCCAAAAACTAATATTCATTAACGGATTCTAAAACCTACCAGAACTGAGAGAAAATTAAAAAACTGCTTTCTTGAATACAGAACATACTTATAGGCTAATTAGTAAATATTAAACCAAAAATCAAAGAGATCTAAGAAAAGTAATTACTTTAAAAAGCATGTGGAAAAATGAAAAATTAACTATTTATTCAAAGGTATCATTTTTAAAGAAATCGCTAGATAAATTCCAGACTAATGGTATTTAAAATAACAGAAATATCAGGACAATGGAAACTAATAAATTTAAGTAGGAAATACGCAGAAAAAATTCCTAACAATGGATTTCTTACGAAAAGAATAAAAAATGAATTCATACGTAAGATTCGTATTAAGACTTGCACAAATGACGCATAAACTACATCTATTTTTCACTAAATATACTTTCACACGCTATCATTATGTCTTATTACGTTTTTCCTCTTTCATAGCAAAAAAAAAAAAAATAAGGCATGCAAAAAAAAAATAATTATAATTTTTTTTTATTAAAGACAACAGAAAGATTATAACAATATATTTTAAACAATAAACACATTTTATTCTAGATAGTTAACTTGTGCATTAAAATTTAGAACTCAAGAAATATTTAAATATTTAAACTATTGGAAAATGATTTACTATTTATTAGAAGCAGAAAAATATCACTGTTTTCAAAACGCTTTTCGCAATGTCTGTTTAAAATAGGAATTAATTTCATTTTCTTTAACCGCCTTTCTTTAGAAAATATAATGAACAGCTCCTCATTATTAATGTATTGTTAAGAGCACATTGAAGAAAAATTGACAAATGCGTATGTACATATGGAAAATTTTGTTTTTTACTGCACTTCAAATTAGGTCATCTTTAAAACAATTTACACATCATAAAAATCTATATAGTTTATTAGTGATTTTTGAAATTAAAAGCACTAAAATCACTTAATGGTTTTTATGTTATGTCAGTAGTAAAACTTTATTTTTAAAATATGTTAAATCTACTTAACATTAACAGAATTTGCATTCAAGAAAATGGATTCTAACGGTAACTTCAATGAAAACTGTAAAATTTTGTTTTGATCTAGAAATTATATTTTTATGTGTACTATATTTCTTTTTCAATTTTGAAAGAATTTTATTTTTATAAAGATTATTAAAATGTTTAAATTTAACATTTATACTAGAACTACATAGTTCGAAAAATGAAATTTTACAATGAGTGAAACAAATATAAAAATAACAAAACAAGGTTTTTTATCTTTCAAAAAACTTAAACCTATTTTAAAAAATAATTTGTCTCCTTAAACTATTGCTATTTTAAAAATGTTTTAAATCATTTCTAAAACGTGTTGTAATTAATGATTAGGTGATTCACCATTTTTTGAAAACTATGTAAGTGACTTAGCATATTATTCTTCACACTATCTTTCTGCATATTTAAAATCATTAAATATAGCAAAAGATTTCGTTGATAAAATTTGAATTATTTAATTACAATAAGTTTAATGATAATGAAATCGCCCAGAATTTCTTAAATAAGCTCAGTTGATAAGTGGTAAAAAATGTTTAATAATTAGATCTGAAAATATAAACCATTTTATCCTAATAGATCACTTTTTCTTGTCAATACGAGTAATTTCGCATAAAACGATTTTTAAGCAGAAGGAAATATAGAAATGACGGAAGAATATTATAGTGCTATGATTTTAGAGGATTTTAAGGTGGGATTATATCAAGACGAATGCTTTCAATATCAACAATCAGCATTTGAAAATGTGGTCTACTGTAATGAAATGGCTTATAGAATTTCTCAGATGTAACAATTCTCTTCAAGATAAGGAATACACAGGGTACATTTGTTAGCTATATCTATGTATTGATAATGAGTAGGGGTATGTTAAACACAAACTATACCTTCCAAACCATAAAGAAGAAGCTTATATTTTTATTCGACACCATCAATAAAATTATTCTGAAGAATTGGATTAAAAAAAATATTTCTCTGATGCGTTTTTCGTAATTTAACAGAAAGAAAATATGTCATAACCTATGCCACATAATATCATTATACGCATAGTATTCACTATGCGCTCCTGAATAAAATCACCTAGTGCACCATCTGGTGAGAAACTGCATTAATATTTCTTACCTTGAAAATGGAACGAAAAAAAGATTTATATAAAATTGCACAGCATCATTGATTTCTTCACCCTTTTATGTATACTGTGGTAGCAGTTCCAAAATAAAGAGGGTGTTAATGAATTTTAGTAGCAATATTATATAAATTTTACCATATGTCATGCTTCAGCCAAAATAATACAAAATATTGTGCTTCATAAGATATTCTGTTTTTTGTTATCAATATCAAATCTATTAATATTATTACAAATAATATATTTATTAATTATACTCTACCCGAGCATTTTATTAGTGCATAGTAAATTTTTTTCTAATCTATCTTTGACTATATTATTGCTTTACAAAAGTATTTTAAAAGATATCTTTTAGTTTCATAAATATAAATATCAATATTTTATAAAAATAAATAATTTTTAAAAACACTATAATTCTAAGATGTAATTTTTTAAATTTAACCACACAAAGTGAAATACGTAGATCATTGATTTTCCTAAGACTATGTGTATTTTTATTTCAAAAATTCAGAAATCTTGTTACTTTCAGTCGAAGCAAACAAAAGTTTTCTAAATAATAAGGATTAATTATACATCGGTATATGAATTGAAATCTTTAAAGACGCTTTATTTTTTATACTTTATTTACAGTTCGACTAATCATCACGGAAAAAAACTTTTATACCGAAATAAAATAATTATTTATAAATTAATTATAATCCATGGCTTTTTTAGATTTAATTTTAAATATTTTATTAATATTTTTGTAAAATAATTTATAAATAATTATAATAAAATATTACAAGCATTGAAGTACCATAATTAATATTTATTTAAAAGAAATTAATTTTATAAGGTTTCCATCAGATCTTTGGAATCTTATAAATATGCATACAAATTTATGTGACAAACTTAGTTTCGAAATAAAAATAAAAGTTATATCATTTATAAATATGTGAAAAACTTAGGTTGAATGGAGTTGAATAAAAAATAGTATAAAATGTGTTGTCATTTTCAGTTAAAAATGAATATAATACTTTTTTTTTCTTGCTTTAAAAACAATTTTCTTTTTAAACATACCTAATTGGTAGTATTTTGATTGACTATTGTAAAATATCTATTTTAAACTGAAAAAGGAGTAGTTCATTACGAATAATTTTCAATAAGAGAGAAACTTATCCTGTGTGTTTTCTAAATATTTAATTTACTCTGTTTCCAATTAATATAAATCCCTCATAAAATATTTATAAATCTTAAGTGTCCATTAAAAATATATTCCTTTCATAAATGTAAAATGAAACTTGTTTCACTAATCAAAGTTTTTTCTTTCACCAATAAATTCGCTACCATTACTTTCTGTCGAAGAGCAATTATGAATGGTCTAATGGTTACTGTTAGGCAGAATGAACCGCCTCTTCACCTCCACTTTTCTCCTCCGATTCTCAATGCCGCGCGACTTCCCCGTACAACGTAAAACTGTTATATAAAAAGCGCAAAGAGAAACGCTTCTCCCAAACGCGTACGGCCGCATCAGTTTTTGTCTTTTGGCATTGAATAATAATAAAAAAAAACAGAGTAAAGCATCCAATCACTTCACTAGCTAAAGCACGTGAAACCGACGTCAGCGATACCGGAGCCAAGAATTTTCCTCACCTAGACTTTGCTCTGGAAATCGGATTTGTTCATTTGTTGTTTCTATCACATAGCTGTCAGTTCCAAGAAGGAGAAATTTTGTAAACACAATACCGCGCTGCACTCGCTTTGAATATCGGAGTGCTTCTTGTTTATTAGAGAATTCTCTTTTATTTTATTTATCGTGGCATCCGAAACATAGAATAAACAATGCCGAAAAGACTAAATGCCCGTAGTTTGAGCTTGACCAGTCAAGAGAGTTACTCAGCGGTCATCATTGCTGATATGATAGCTGATGTTCAAGATGGACAGGAAAATAAGGTCAACACCAAGCAAGAAACGAACTTAGGTTGTGATGGTGAAAAAATAATTCCATCAGCTGCAGTGGTAAATGTCGATTCCTTAAAAACCGTGAATTTGAAAGGTACGAAAACAAATGGAACTGATATTTCCAAAGGGGTTATCCTAAATGCTTTGCAGTTTGGACAGGGAGATACTAAATTGGCTGAACAAGGTGGTAAACATATCCCAATGCAAGCTGCTGGCGAAGAACCGAAAGAGAAACTCGCGAAGACATCACTAAGTTTTCAGGAAATGTCAATGCCGCGAAAAATAGCTTTCATTTCTTCCTTTTTGCCATCAGTATTATTCGTTTTATGTTTTGCTGTTATACTTCCATGCAATAAGCTTTTACCGTGTGCACAAGATCAGTGGTTCGTCACGTATAATGATACAGGTAAGTTAACAGAATTAATTTTACGTTGTAGTTTTGATTAATGTATTGCAAATAAATAATTTTTTGCAGTAAATAGATTAATATAATTAACGAAAGCATTTACTTATTAAAGGTCACATAAATGCAAATATTTCAATTTAATAAAAAATTGTAATAAAATAAATAGAATAAAAAAAAATAATATCTTACAGTGAAAATATTACAACTACATTCTTCGCGAATTTTTATTCAATTGATTTAATAAAAAAAAAAGCTTTCACTGAAAATATTGCAACTACAATTTTCGCGGAATTTTTATATAAATGATCTCAATGATGATGGCAACAAATGACACTGGGTTTCAGTTAAAATAAATTTTAAAGAAAAATTAAAAAATAATATACTACACAATGCATTGATGTATTGTAATGAAATCAACGACTGTTTCTTAGTGATACTTGAAAAGCAATGGCTCCTATTTTTTTATGAATTCTTATACACATCATATTACTAGAATGAACAAATTAGTGAAAATTGAGTAAAGCTATAATTTGAATTAAAGATTAAATTTACTTTTAAAAACTTTGAGTTTGAAAACTATGGTGCCTTAATAAATTACAACAAATAAAAAATGTCTTGTATTTCTTAATAGAAACAATATGAACTCTCTGTATGTTTGTTAACTTACCTTTATATGTTTATAAATCAGTTTGCAATTTTGCTTGTATATTTTCGTTCAAAAGCAACTTATATATTTTAATGCACTAAATATATATATATATATAT